>OMNN01036031.1:2731-13722 GCA_900302755.1 Chromis chromis | reverse complement strand
CACTTCGAGTTTTCGCTTTTGAAAGGGATGGGAAAAGCAAAAAAACTGTGCAAGACAAAATAAATAATCTTCCCTCCAAGGGGTGACTTTTTGTGAGGCAATAAATATTCACAGCAGGATGCAGCCTGGCAAGACATTGGATGTGCTCTTTAATTGAAGGAATGGACTGAGCGGACAGGTTTCCCACGGGTTGACTCATGTCAGCCGTCCCTTCCACTCGGCTGTGAAAAAGCCGTTGTGGCAGATATGGATTAGCGTCAGAGCATTGCAGTGCAGGTATTACATGTCTCTGTTGGCAATGCCAGTGCTGCTCCAGGACTGCTAATAACCTCTGTTGTCTAGTGTCTTTGGAGCGCCACTTGGTGAACGTTTGGGACGTCTGTTTTGTACCAGCGCCAACCCTAATGCCCGAGCTTCCTGGCAGATCAGAGTTTCGGGAGGTAGAAGTGTGTATTTGGATGGGGGGGTTGGGGAGAAAAGAGATAGAGCGAGGTTGTCAAAACAACTCCTCATTCCCCCCTCAGCTGCTTCTTTTCCATCTCTTCTTCTTCTCCACCTTGCTGCCAAAAGTCGGAGGAGATCAAAGGAGGCCAACATGAAAGGAATCCCTGAGATTCTGTTTTTCGGTGCCCTGTCTCCCTGCTCTGTGTTATAGATATGGAAATGCTGAATCCCAAATACAACTTGTACCTAGGCTGCAGAGAATGCCCGGCCTCGTCTGAGTTTCTCTCTCTCTCTCTTTTCTTTCGCTTCTTCTCCTATCCTGCGCCTCGTCTCACCCCTTCATCATCATCTCTCACCATCCCCTGCTCTTGCCTCTCTCCAGCAGCCCTCAGGCTTCCAGGTAGATAGCGGTTGATTGGCAGCTGCTGTGACAGTCAGTGGAACCGTCTGAGAGTGGATAAGTGTCAGCCTTGCTCCAGGGGCTTAAGGCAACAGCAATGTTGTAGCTCCCTGCTGGTGAGAGAGAGGCCCATGAAATAAGACTCAGTCAGTTCTTCTCTTCTCCTCGCTTCTCTCAACTGAAGCAGGTAGGAGCTAAATAGGTTTTTCAAATCGCTCCACAGTTTATCCTGAGACTGGAAACTGGAACATTTCTCCAACTCACATCCTGTAATGTGCTCTCTTTCTCTCATTCCTCTTTCCCCACCTTTGGTTTTGATATAAGTGTGGGTTTTATTGTAGGTTGTAGCATCTTGTTATTCAGAGGCTCTTTAAAATTCTCTCTCTTTGCCTCTCTCCCTCCCTCCTATCTGTTCTGAATCCACAGCCTCAGCTGTCACGCCACTTGACAATTAGCCATGCTGTTCCCGTCTGTGCATCACTAAAAAACTTTTTCCTCCTTTAGAAAAACTTCTGAATACAACTCAACACCCGCTGTACAGCAGCCACGGGGGGAACGTGTGAGAATAAAAAAATTGAAACGTGAAATCGTCTCAGTTCTAAAGTGGCTGTGACCAATTCCCAGATGGAGGGAAAGCGTTTTGTGATGGCTTTCACTGCGCTGCCGCTTGAGCTCTGTCCTGTCAACAGCAAGAATTGCGTCACTTTTCCCTCTGGCCAAGTGTGCCCTATTCTCCACAGCACAGACAGAGGACAGGATGGCGATGGAAAAAAGCTCAGAGAGAAGCAAGAAAGGGAGGATGCTCTACGGGGTACTTCTCCAGATCTGGCTGCCCTCCTCCAAAGACACTGCAGATGTGTATTGATGATAACTGCTGAAGTCAAACAAAGGTTTAGGCCCTTTCCAACTCCTTCTCCCACCCTCGTTTGTATGTTTTGGGCACAGCACAGACAACTGCCTTCAAGCATTGCTCTTTTGGATATAATTCTGAGTGTGAGAACTGCAACCTGATTCATCAGCACACTTGTTTGGAATCCAGAACATAAGGAACTTTGAAATTTTGGCATGTAAAAATTGACTCATTATTGACTGATAGCAAAATGGTTTGCATCGGTGCAGATGAGTTGATATAAAATGATAAAAATATAGCACTCATAGCTGCACCAGCTCCTTCTATCTTTCAAATACTGCACCATTCTAATACTATACCATATTAAACTGGACCATTCTTTTTATTGAACATATTTGTTGCGGTGTATTTGGAACTAACCTTAAGTGAACAGATCAATGACAGACACAGGAAAAAGCGAAAGATGTGCCTGGAAATCAGCCGATCATTCCATTTTCTGTTTGGCTTTATAAGCTGGATGACTTACAGTAGTTTTATGTCTCTGCCCTCAGCTTACATAAAAAGCCCTCCGATTTCAGACCAGAGGGAACTTTTTATGTCTTTTTTGGTTTAAGGGACAGACGCGCACTTTCAAGAGCCCATAAATATTGAATGCAGGATAAATGCAGGCCCATTTGATTATGAAATGGAGGGTGTGTGAATGAGTTTAGCTGCACATGTCAGATACCAACAGAGTGCTCTGGAGTGTCTGGTGAAAGGATGCAAGGCATGGCAAAGTGGACCTAATTAGAAGGATTTGGAATGTATTTAAAAATGAATCACACTTTCCCGCGACACCAACAACAGTATTCACCACTTCTCTAAATGGGCAGCTGGCAGGCAGAGGGCTTGTCGGGTTGCTAAATACTCCCAGCAACATATGAATGGGAGGCCTGATTACTTTGTCACTAATGATTCACTGGCTTGCACATTTACACGGGAGCAGTGTAAATACCTCTGGGGACAGCGCTTCACTCTTGTCTGTGTTCACAGCCGCGTCTGGTTCTTCACTTAGCTGTCCTTCTCATCATTATCACTACAAAAAATGTGAAGCCGAAGCAGCATTTTATCATTCAAACAAACACAAAAAATTCTGAAATAACCTAATGTGTGCAAAGAAGCAGCCCTAAGCCACTTTGATCAATATTTATCCTCATTTTGCCTCGTTTGCAGTTAAACACAATGATTTTCATGCTTCACATAAGAATTTACACATTTACCAATAAGCTAACCTGCAGGATATTACCTCCTCAAGCTGCCTGATTTCTAATATTGAAGCTTTCTTGTTTTGTAGCAGCGGATCTTTCTCCTTTCTGATTGCCTCTCTTTTGCACAGAGCAAATTTGTGATAAACCCTTTACAACCTGAGGAATGTAATTTCAAGATCAGAATGGAACGTGATTAGAGTGAAATGGGTGAAGCCTTCAGTGATAGAGTACATCTCAGAGATGGTATTGGGATGCGAAGAAACATCTTAGGGGGGCGAAAAAAAAGCAGTCTGCCTTAATTGTGCAAAGCCAGCGTGAGAGATGTTGCTGTGAATTACGGCAACAGTAAACCACATGGGCATACTCACAGAAAGGCATAAATTCAGACGCAGATACACAAACACATACACACTTAAGCATCATCCTCTGCATGTGAATTAAATCAAAAAGAGGAGCAGGGGCTTCTAAACTTGTTTATATGCAGATTTCCCTATGTAGGGTGATGAAAAACAGCAAATACACGGAAAAACACTTGTGCTATTTTTACCTTCAGACAAATACGGTGTGGGATACACGAAAGCTGTTTGCTCCCAACAGCGACTAATGCTTTCTTTGTTGACTGCAGATTTGCAGGTAGCACAAAGACATAAAAGGAACTCATCTCAAGTCTGTAATACACATACTATTGTTCCATATAGCATGGTGTGTATCATTCCTCTGCTGTAAGATTGCTCTGTCTGGATGGAATAAGAGGTTAATCTTCCTGTGAGAGGTGTAGCGACAGGTTGTGCTGGCAATAAAAGCCGCTTGGCACTGCTACCCCCACTCCACTACGACAATTTGTAGAGTATTTCCTTGTTCTCTCTCTCTCATCTCTCACTTTCTGTGTGTTTCTCAGTCCTAAAGCATAAAGAAAAGCCTTAATTCATATGTAGTCGACTGACTACTGAGCTAATTTTCTTAAACAGTCTCTCGTTTCTTTCATGCCACAATCCAGATTGCTGTCTCGCCTTTGCCGTCTTGTTAAGTGGGCAAGCTGGCTATAGTGATGAGCAGTGTGTGTCAGACTCTGATAATTATGGGATGCTATGGGGAGTACTCCCTATCTGGCTTGGGAAATGTGGCAACATATCACCTTTGTTGGAACGGAGCAGCTGCTTGCTGCGGGAGCCAAACCTGGCAACCTAGAGCACCCCACGCTGCATGACTGCAGATGTTGCAAGATTAGACTGTAGAGAGAGAGTTTGTGTGTACGTGTGCTACTACCATACTTACTACACAATTGGATGATTTGGGCTGATGCCTAATGCATATTACAGCATGACAGCAGATTACCTGAACAAAAACACACTTACATATAGTAACTGCACAGTGAATAGGGCAGTATATATAGGGTAGTATATAGCACACCCTTTCACATATGAGGTGTGATGAAAAAATTCTGAGATTGTGTATAAAAACCAAAAATGGTGCCTGTCGAAGTAGTGATCTTGTGCAGTGATACACTGCTCCCAGTGCTCCTGCAATACTTGTAATGCTCCCTGGAAGTCCTGTTATAGAAACATGTCAAGCACCATCCGCGATGGGCACTGAATCTCCTAAACAGTGTCCAGCCTTTCACTTGAATTTCATTTTGGGGAGGAAGAAAAAGTCACAGTGAGCCAAATCTGGTGGGCAAGTGGAGAGCGGCCGTTGTGTTGTAGCCAAAAAAAGAAATGTACGAAAATAACACGTTGCGAGTGGGCGCACAATGCAGTTGGAGTACCCACATGTCATCACACTAATGCTTTACAGTTCTCCCTCAGATGCCTCAGGACATTATGTTGATGAAAACAATGATTAAGCTCCTGGTGTGCTGCTGACCAGATACGGTTTTCCTAATCTTGGAGACTGCAGGCTCTTCCACTATGAAAACTGTTGTTTCTTCTCCTAGTGGTAGCCGCAGACCCACCACTTATCACCAGTAATGATTCTCAATATGAAGGCTGCCTCATCATGGGCCTGTTGACTGACACAGAATTTGACACTTGCTCTAAGTTCCAGTTTGTGCCCCAAGGAGAAACTGCATTAAGTGCACACTAGTTAGTGGTCCCAACAACATGTTTAATACAGGTCCAACCATTGATATCGGGATTCTCACTCCTGACTTGTGACAGTTACTGTTTGCATGTGTTGCTTGTGTGTGACCGTGATGCATCCTGTGCACATGGAACACGAACAGCTCGGACACTTACACGTACTGAAATTTTTTTCTCTCCATTTACCTCCAAAACACACACTTATACACAAACTTTTTCTTGCTTCTCTCTCCAGCTGGTCGCCGTATATGAAGAACAGGATCCACACAATGGAGGTGACGGTACAAGTGCCAGCTCCACAGGCACACAGAGTCCAGAACCTTTTGCCAGTGACATGAGTTCAGCATCGGCCTTCCAGCCCTACCAAGCCAGCAGTGAGATCGAGGTTACCCCGTCTGCTCTGCGATCCAGTGAGTCCAATGACAGTGCTATCATCATTATTGTTGTACACATCAGAAAAACCTTTATTAAATGCTCTTCTACCATAGCTTTTAATACTGCTGAAGTCGCTGTTACTGCTTTTAATTCTACATGGAAAAAAAAAAAAGAATTAGGCCTTTTGTTATGAACAAAATAACCTACTACGTACCTCACCAGAGTACTGGGGAGCTTGAAATGAACTTCCTACCTTCTAGCAAAAAGCAATTGCCATTGTTGAGAGCTACTATATGAAATAGAAAATAAAGTCTTCTGATGCAAAGAAGTGAAAATTTAGCATCAGTATGACTAGTACCTTAAGGCCCACGCTGTGCTTCTTAAAAGAATGAGCAGGTATTATATGCCAACAGCAGGAATTCAAATGCGAGGCTTTAAAAGTCAGGAACATGAAAGCTGACATCTGAAAGCTAAAAGTTACTTGAGAAGCCAAGCATAACAAAAGGGACTGAATGAAAACTGCTGTCTGAACTGATGCCTAAAGTCAATTGTGTGTACATGTGTCAGTTTTCTGGTATGGAGTTCAGCTAAACTAAATTACAGCCAAAAACAAAGATCTCACTTGGGTAAAGTTATATTTTTGTTCTGAATCATGTAGGTTGTCACTGGGTTGGAAAAAAAAGATGGAATGATTACAGGTTGCCAAAACATATCCAATAAATTCTGGATTTCAGTCATGAGATTTTATTATTAAACTTAATTAGTTTGTCACACAGCAGTCTCAAAACCTAACAAAACCAAAATGCAAAAAAAAAAAGTCAACTTATTCTACTCTACTACAAAGTGGCCTGAGTGTGTTTTATTTGGCATGCTTCAGGTGTATTGTATGGAGTTGAGTGTCTGTCAAGCTTGTGCAGCGTGTCCAGGGAATGGCATTGCACTAACTTAGACAGACGGGTCGAAACCGAGACAATGGAAGGAATTGAGACACTGTGGGATACTCAGTCATGCATGAGCAAAACCACACATGCCAGAGCAAGGCGGACATGCACACACTCACATATGGTACACACAACCAGAAAATGGCACACACAAGTGAGTGACTCAGATGTTTCTTATGTCCGCGTATTCATGGGCCATGAAGTGGAACCAGTGAGGTGGTGCAAAGCTGTCTTAAACTTCAAACGACATCTAAGACATTCAAAGCCAGAACTCACGCACAGGCATGGACTGACACACTCATGCACATGAATGAACAGTTGACTTTACTCTCCTACCTTGACGTAAGAGCTCATTCTGGCCTGATAGACTGTGGAGATTTATGGAAATTGTTCTCAGGAACGGTGCAATGGCAATCTGAAAGTGAACCAGTAGCACAGTGTGAAAAGCAGGCTTATTTGATGCTATCTGACCGGCTGTCAGCTAACTTCAAACAAACCAACATTTGAAAGGTGGATTTGGTTTCTGAGAGATATGTTGGTGTCGTTTATTCTCTACGTCAACAAAGATTCTGTAGTATTGATTTGTTGCTTTTTAAACTGTTCACATGTGGAAAAAGGATGATTTTAAAATGCTATCCAATGGACACACTAGCTTTAAGGCAGAGTTGGAAGTTTCTGTCCTATTGAAGTGTTTTTGAACAATTTAATGAATGTCTTAATCCCAATTTGGCCCCTTCCTTGACACCCTATGCTGCATGTTTGCATGGACGGTTAGTCTGTGGCCACATTGGATGCCTTAAGGCACAGTATTGAGTTGCAGGTCACCCACATTTTGACAGCGCCCAGAGCCATGTATACAATCACTGTGCTTAGTGTAAAACCAGGGAAACTGAACTGAACCATGTAAATACACTTTGGCTTGAACCACGACACCACCAGTATAGACAGTTGGATTGTTTGAAGTAGAGGCACATGACGAGAAAACGCTGTCAGTAAACACACCTTAAGTACGGGCTGTTGCAGACCAGTTTGTGTGCAGTGGAAGTATGCAGGAAGTATATCTTAAAGGGTAGCACCAATGCTTAATAATGCAGGAGATATCATACTGCTTGGATCATGAATCAGCCACTTAGAGAAGAGTCTACCATCTACTTTAGAGTACATGATTGCTACGGGTTGTTGATGGGTATGGGCATTGTTGTGCATTTACAGTAGCTACATGTGTAGTAACTTAACATATACAGTACTGCAGACACACGATTATGGGAAAAAGGAGAATCGCAACATTTTGATCATTATTGTATTTGGCAATTTGAAAAATGTCCAAATACATTGTAATTGTAGGAGTTATTATTTTATTCCGCAAACTTCCTTTGTCCTGGAACTCCTCCTAGGCTATTAATGCTGCATCAGTGACAGTTATGCCATGTTATAGGGGCAGTGTCAAGGATGTGCAGTCGACCTTTTTTGGAGCCTCAAGGTCAAGGTCAAGGTCGCGTCAAGTGTCAAAAACCTCTAGGTAGCTATATCTCTAGAAATAATTATCGTACAAGTTCGATGCTTACATTTCTGAACAGCTCATCTCAAGGGGAGGTTTTTATTTGCTCGAACCGAAGCTGTACGACCTACCAGTAAAAAGATCGGTAGGGGTCAAAGTTCATGACGTCACAAAAAATACAAAAAAGTAAATTTTTCCCTATAACTTGGGAACTAATTAATATACACTGCTCACACTGGCACCATTGAACAGCATTTAATGTTTCCTTTCCATGTGTGACCTTCACCTTGACCTTTGCTCAAGGTCAAGGTCAGTCTTCTATTTTTCCTGCATTATTGCTCAAAAACCATACACGGACATTAAAAACACCTCATCTAAAGGCCTACAATTTGCCAGTTCGTCATTGAGACGAACTAGTTGAGATTATGATTATTTATCACAATTATTGATTGATTTTAGGGACAAAATAGTTTGTGTATTTTAATAAACAGAGCGCTGCCTTTACTTCCGTGTTGCGCTACATTCCTGCTTGAGTACTAATCTTTTTAGAAAATAAGACCTAAAAAAATGTCTTTACCTCAATTTAGTGCATTTCCAAGAGGCAGAAAAATTATTGAAACTGTATCCAAAACGCCTTACTTGCTTAACATTTCTTCTTCGATGGACATTAGAATTTACTGATGATCCATAAACACGTCATGGGCAGGCTACGGCACTTCAGGATTTCATACATAACAAACCCAAGGAACCAATCCTCTTAATAGTGAGGTGGAACTTTCCATTTTTATTCTTCTTCAGAATTGGTTTACAGTACAAACGTGTGTGCTTGACTCATTTCAATATTACAACTTGCCATTGTGTAGTGTAGGACAGCTTTTGAGCAGAGTCAAAGGTGAACTTTGTACTCAAGCTGCAGTGAGCGGCGAGGGTGGAGAAAGAAGCAGGGACTTCATAGTTCTTAAGGAGACATTGGTGTAGAGTTAGATCTAAGTCATTTTAAGGCAGGATATATTATTATTTTTAAGGGAAAAAATTCTGAAATTTAAATTAATACATAGAGATGAGTTTATAAATGACTTGAGAGGGGCTTTAATAGTTAAAGACTTGTTTGGCCGTGTATAGATATCGAGACTTGAATTTTAGTTGGAATCACTTCGTGCTACATTTAATTTCATCTGATATCACAGTGATGAGGTTACGAAAGTTCTATCCACCCACACAGGTCTACTTCTAAGCCTCTCTCTTTTATTTTCTGAGAAAATTGTACATCTTAGATTGTGGTGCAGCGAAAGAACTGATTGCTTCCTACACACGCCATCTCGGTGATGGGTATATCTATAGCTCTGTGTTTTGCAGGTAATGACTATGATAAAGATAGAAATGGTAGTTAGGTAGTCAGGCAGGTAATGACAATGATATGTTTTCTTTGTTGCCAACAAGATACAAGTAAGATTGCATTGTTCGCAGGGTATGTTTTTTCTTTGGAGACTATATATATAATGCACTTCAACTCTTCCTTGTTTACAAGTTCCCATTTCCACTCAAAAGTACCTCAAAGGTTGTTTTATTTTAAGCACTGGGCTGACTGGCATCACATATACATGGTCAGGCAGATGAGCAAGACAGACAGCCGATGGTCCCTCCAGAGATGCAGATGAGCGAATTACTGGCAGCAATATTGCATATCAGACATCAAAGTGTACCAGCGGCGCCCTTGGCAGCTGTGCTCTGAGGCAGAGAATTATGGCTATTTAAAATCATCATCTTTTAGAGCCATATTGATTGTTTTTCCCCCTCCTACAACTCCCAAAGTCCCAAACTCTACCTCTCGCTTTCTTTCTGCTCTCCACCCCTCCCTTGCCACCGTCTTGGGAGCCCATTTTAGATTTCCATGCTAACATGTGCCATGCAGGTCAAACTGCTAATAATTGGATTGGAGATGAGATGTAAATTACAATAATGAATGTAATTTTCCCGTAATTATACGGATGCCGGAGCTGCCACTGCCTCTACTTTGGACTAAATTCTAATCTTTCAGAAGTAAGAGAAAATGTCTTAAACTTTAAATTAACACTGGATCTTAATGGTGCTGGCTTTGAAATAGAATTTTCTGTTCTATGTTGCTCCAAGAGTTTTACTGGGGTTCATTTATTTGACCCATGAGATGACGTTATTTGTTAAAGTTTTCCTGTGGAATGGAGGAACAGGAGTGGACACACGCTTGAGTGACAGAAATACTGCAACAAAACAGGAGAATTTTAATACCTATTTGAGGCTACGGTTAATGAAGGTAGGCTATTAGATGGCAGCTGTGCATTAAGTCCACCATAATGGCTTTAATTCCCTGCCTCTTCCACCTGCAGACAAACAGAGAGGAATAAATAGAGAAAGCCCTCTGGAGTTGGTGTCGTAAACAAGACTCAAGCATGAGTGTCCAAATCAGAAAGTAAAGCACACAGTGCCAAGGTCACAGGTATGTGATGCATATAAGCTGACGTCCTCTGTGTCTTAAGCATCCTGTTTCCTACATTATTGAACCAAAGTGTTAATATTTCTGCAGCTTGAAGGACACTCTCAAGGATCAGGGTGAATTACCTTCTACACACGCTTATATGTTTGAAATAAGTATTCCACAGATCACACAAACTCTCTTGGACATCCCATTGGGGTTTTCTTCTTTGAACTTGACTTTCATGGATTACTACTTTTCCTTGATTATTACTTTACTGTGAGACTTTTTATTTTAAGGTTTTTTATAGAAGCTCAGTGGCAGTTGTTCAGGATACACAATCAGGAAATGGCAGCAGCTCAAGGGCTATTGACTGGGGTTAAAACTGCTCTGACATTGATGTGGAGTAGCTTTAAAACACTAACAGAAGATCACAGTGATTGCAGTGATACTTACACAATTGACCCGCTTCTTTTTGTGTGTGTACAGATCAAACTAAAATATCTATGGATAACTTGTCACTTTTCCATTTACACCACTTTACAACTTTCAACTCCAGCCAAACCGCGCTTACAATGTAATGACAAATTGTCCATTCCTCGACTGACCTGCTCCTCTGGTGAATCTCTTGAATCTCTGCCCCCTCGGTCCTATAAGCTCTGTGGTGACAGGGTTGCTGGGACACCATTAGAGAGATTGCCCGTGGGTG
>OMNN01035919.1:0-10092 GCA_900302755.1 Chromis chromis | reverse complement strand
ACTGGGAATTTGCTGTATTTATTCGTGTTTTACAAAGGGTTTAACCTGAGCCAGGCCTTACCACAATGATAATCATATCACAGTCATGCAGGCGTGGTATGATATTTTTTTTATCACATACTGGTATCGGATCAGTACTCTGTATCGGCCGATACCCACAGCACAAGTATCGGAATCTGTATCGGGAGGTAAAAAATGGTATTGGAACATCTCTGTTTTTAACCTCTTTAATGTGTTTTTATATGCTAGCAAACACACTACATAAAGAAAATAAGCAATTAATGCCATGGCATTTAAGTTTAGTTTTGCGATTCACTATGTGTTTGCATTGTATAACTATTGGCCTCCTCTTCTAAACAATGCAAGCATGACAATAAAAAAATCTGTCTGTATCAGTCCTGCCCACACATGCTTTATATGAGTGACTGTATGTGCATGCTCAGCTGAGAGGTTGTGTCTTACTGGGTAAAGAATAGAGACTGATTTGAGAAACAGTAGCAAAAAAACTGTTGACAAAACACATACTACTTTTGAAAAAACTGGAAAACAACAGTTGCAGAAACTTGACAATTGTACAGTACGTGTTAAAAAGTCCACTTAAAGCACTGCATTTACATTCACGGTTTTATTAAATGAGCTTATGGAGTAGATTCGCAGGATTTGTTTTTTTAGTGTTATTTCTTGGCAATGGGTTATTTTTGTATATAATTTTACTTCAAATGAATACATATCCTGAGATTACATTTATATTTCCAGTAAAACAGTGCATTAAACTTCACTGAGGTATGTCTGATCAACCAGTGAAGTGAAGGCAGAGTAGCCAGACAAGTGGTGTCAAGTGCTAACTAGTTTCTGATCAACCAGTGAAGTGAAGGCAGAGTAGCCAGACAAGTGGTGTCAAGTGCTAACTAGTTTGTGAAATATATTGCTGGAAAGTTCATCAACTCTAGCACAATCCTGACCCTGACAACTGCCGTGCCACTTATGCCTAAATGACATCTGTTTGCTATGTTAACAAGGTAGCTAGCTGGCTATAGTTTAACCAGTAAAGTCAGTATTGCAACAGATCGAAAGGTTAGCATCAAAACATAAAAACCTAGCCACTTTCATAGCTTCTTAGTTGAGTGGAGGCTAATGTGTTAGTATATAAGCCAATTCTTCCTGTACATTCTAACACTAAAAGGAGTCCAACTAATACTGGCATTACCTGTATAACCCGTTAAGGACTTGCAGTTTGATATGGCACAGTGGATTTATCAAAGTTGCTGTTGTTGCCACCATCAGACTAGGGGCTCCCTCTAGAGGAGAGATGTAATATCTGATGTGTTCTGTCCTTACAGGCTTTTCGCCTGCCTTTGGATCCTCATCATTGCAAGTTTTATGAGGGTGAGTGAAACTGCTTAATATAAATGTGTCTATTTCATCTGAAAGAAATAACACGAGGAAAAGGCTGTCAGTATATGGTAAAGAAAGAAAGAGAGAGAGATAAAGCCAGAGAAAAAGGCTTCATTGTTTGGCACAGGAAAGTCCGGTGTGACTAACATAGCCGTGTGTCTAAAGCCTTACAAGACACCCCATAGGACTTTATAATACCATGAGAAAGGGATTTACAAGTCAGGAGAGTTGGCACATTTTATCATGTGTCTGTTTATTGTGAGGTAACCAGCAGGATTCTTTGTAACTTAAAATGGCCCTTATTGTAGCGTAATGTGAGAAACGTGAGAAATCCTGCCCGAATAAACTGAGTCCACTGCAATAAATGGGAAGGTATACTTACTCATTACTTCTAATAAACAGTTATTAAAACCAGCTTTTTTTTTCTTATGGACGTGCCCACAATGGCATTTTTTACAACATTTGAGGTTTTTTTCAAACCAACTGATTGCAACAATTACAGCTTTCAAAACTTCTGGTGTGATAATCAAACTCATCACATGAACCCACACAGCAAACTGACTGGTTTTGTTCTATGCCTATAGCGTTTGACTGCTTGCACTTTGAGGTAAATTGTAGATACAGAAGTAGGTTGTTGCCCATATGTAGGAATATATGAAATTGAGGCAATTGAAGACTTAAAATGTTTCATTTTGAGAACATTGATCAATTGCCCATCATGAGTAGAGGCTGTGGAATCGGATTGTCCTCATATTTGTCGCCTTTTAGTGTAGAACACTCATATTCCAACTTCCAAGACAGCAAGTCACTGTTGTAAAGTTCCTCTGGTCTGCTACACCAAATACCACTCACATACACACCTTCAACCTTACCCCCACCTCATGCTGACTAGGGTTGGGTAACATTTGGATCTTATTGAGTTTGATTCTGATTTCAATTGTGCTTGTTGATTCTAGTTTCCTAACAATTCTCAATTCCGATTCTTTAAGTAGTGGGATGAAAACAAATTACATGCATAGTTCACAGAAGGAGAAATATTAGTTAAAATCCTTACTCAAGTTATGACATATTCAGTCCTATAAAAATTCACAGCTGATGTCATACAGTTTATGGAACCCGTAAATTCATTTTCTACAGTTTAATTTGGTTGCTGTTATTAAATTATATCATTCTATGATACTTTTTTCATTCACTGAACTGTAATACTGTAATCAGTCGAAATGACAGCAGGGAACAGTCTAAAAGCCAACTAACTTACAATTTAGAAAGCTGCTGCCCATGTTAGTGAGAAGTAGGAATGTCTGTGCATGGTGCACTTGCGTAATTGCACCATAACCAAATAGCAAATATACAAAACTTAAACCTTGGTTCAGGTTAGCAGGCATAAAAATTCCCAAACTTAAAAACTGTTATTCTGAAGAAAAACAGAAATATGTGCCTTCTCAGGCAGTTTGCACAAGCGTCTTGCAAAGATTGTGTCTCCCACATTGTAAAAAAAAAAAAAAGGCCTCCTCTACATTCAAAGTCCATATCTGGTAGTACAGGATAAGTCATTTGCAGTTTCCACCGCCAGGCAGCAGAGTTTTCACATGTAATGGTTTGTGGCATGTCCAGTTACATCTGCATCTCCTTCTCCTTCTCCTGGTGCTTCCTCATCGGCAAAAAGCTCCTCCAGTGGAGACATTTTTGAACTTTTGCAGGGAGATGGTTACTAAACAAATAAACAACGGGCTTATCACACACAAAAAAATGAAAACATCAATTAAAGGCATAGATCATGGTTAGGAACCTATAAATTCTAATATATATAATATCTAATATATTCTCCTCTTCCTCACTCCACTCCATCATTCTCATGAGGCTGCATTGTGACATCTCCATCTTCTCTATCTAACAATCAAACAAATGATTGAAGAAGAGACAGTATACATTTGTGCATGAATGACATTTCACCTGTTCAGAGTCAACTTTCCATCCAGTAACTTCCCCTTGATCCGGTCCCTGGCGATGGCATAGTCGTCCATCTCACTTGGACAGGCTTGCCCAAATTTGTATCTTTAGGTTGCATACAAATACTATGTAGGGAGTTGTCAAATAGCAAGTTGTTGTTCTCCCTTAGATACACTCGATAATACACCCAACCAACATGCAAACATGTTTTTCTTACCTTATTCACAATTTGTGTATATTATCTTCAATTTGCATTTTATTTATCGACGGTAATAATTATTCTTGTACAGTCTGAGGAGGAAATACTGTGAGAGGGAGACCAGTATAACACATCACAGTATTCTTATTAAATTGTATACCGTGCTGACAAAGTCATATTAGTTACACAAAATAAGTTTAGCAGAGAAGTTGCATTGTGCCAACTTGTCATTTTTCAAACAAACTGAAACCACATTTTTGCTTACTTTCATGTGCTCATGTCTCGCTACTCATACTGATAGTCTTAATGAACAAAACAGAAACAAAATGTATCATTTTGTGCCGTGTCATCCAATCTAGAAAGAGCACAAAAGAGTGTGTAGCTTGGGAGACGAGAGGACATGTATCGATTAAGCTTGCAATGCTGTAGGCACAGATGCAGATGGAGAGCAAAGTCCTGGCAATGAAACTAAAACTAGTGCGACTTACAGTTGTTTAAGAACAGATAGGTAGAATCAAATTGAATGTTTCTTAATAATTGCTTTGGAATCCGAGTTTTTAAACCAGTTTTCAATACCCAACCGTAATGCTCTACCCGTTCTTCCAACAGTTCTTCTTCAATAGTGACAGTACAGATCTGGTCCTGGCTGGAGCTGGGGCTCTGGTCTTCTGCGGCTTCATCATCTATGATACCAGCCTGCTGATGAAGCAGCTCTCACCTGAGGAGCACATCTTGGCCTCTATCAACCTCTACCTTGACATTGTCAACCTCTTCCTGCACATCCTGCGTGTCCTCGACTCTATGAAGAAACACTAAAAGCTTCAGTTTCACTGAAAACTGTTTGGCTCAGCTCTAACACATTGTTGTGTATCCCAACAGCTTCACTGGAAATCCATGATAAGCCTGTGCTGTGATTATGATCTGTTCATCTGAGTGTTAGTTTCCTAAAGTTCATCAAAATTTTTATTTTAGAAAAGAACTGTGCAATTTAAAGAACTGTGTGTACTTGCTGTACTCTTTCCAGACCGCTGCATTTTCTGCTTCAGCCACAACATTGAAACCACTAACAGGAGAAGTGTATAAACTTGATATTCTTGTGACAATGTAATGTTCTGCTGGAAAACCTTGGGTCCTGGGCATTCATGTAGATGTTATCATGGCATGTACCATCCACCTAAACATTTTTTTCAGACAAAGCCTTTTTGGTCTGACCAAGCATTTTTTTCAGACGCTCATGGCAATGGCACACCACAAAGAGCTCATGGTGTTGATCCGGCCTCCAAACTCTCCAGATTCCAGTCTGATCAAGCATCCATGGGATGCACTGCAACAAAGCTGATTGACAGAGGCCCCACCCTGCAACCCACAGGAGCCAAAAGATCCACTGCCAACATCCCTGTGCCAGACACCACATGACAGCCCCAGAGGTCCTTTGTCAATTCCCTGACAGATCAAACCAGTTATGGTAGCATGCATAAGACATCTACAATATTATATAATATATAGACAGGTGGTCTGAATGTTGTGGTGGCCAGTGTAGAGGCCGCTAGCACCTTCAACTTGCCTAACTTAGCTCAGTTTTTTGTTGGGGCCAATTCATGCTTTCTGTGTTCATGTGTCCTCAAGGTTCTGCATGACATATTTCTGCCTAAGTCCATGGCTATATGTGAAGTGCGCAGACTACGCATGTGCAAAGAAAACTAGATGTATTTTTAGGAGAGCCTTTGTGAGGAGATTTGCCGTTATCCAAACCTCTCATGTTTAATCATAAGAGTTGGAATTATAGGAGTTCTTGCCAGATTTTGGTGGTTTACTTAGTTTCCATTGATAGAGTATACTGGCATGTTAGAAATGTTTTGAAATCCCGTGTTATGTCTGCCCACTGTGTTTTGTACAGGAAAGTAACAAAAGGCTCATCTTATTTTAATAATTTTAGCCTCCTTGTCTCCTTTGTCCTCCGTCCTTCTGCCCACGACCCACTAAGTAATTTTGGTGCGCCATCAAAAATCCTAAAACACATCTTAAGGACAGAGGATCGAGCATCAAAGGGCCTTGCTGGAGGAGCTATGAGTGAGAATGCAGAGGTTAGTCCTTGATAAGTCTTTCCTGCACTTGTGGCATTGTCACAAAGAAGTATGACACACAGCTGGAATATACAGACCATGTCAGGATCAGGAGCAGGACAGATAAATGTGTGTATATATATGTTCTGTATCACTCAAGCATAATATATGTCACTCTTTATTTGTGTAGTATACAACTATTTTGTGTGCCCCAACTCTTATACTTCATCGCATGTGTGTTATATAAGAAATACAAGTGTATGACACCATACACTCTCATTACATTATGTCACATTGTGAATTGAAATATAAGGAAAAATATACTGTAGGATATTGCGCAATTTACTTTATACTAGTTATAATCAACACTGTTCTGCTCATCTGACAGAGATCATAAAATACAGAGGAAGGTTATAACAAACAGGTGATACAGCTGTGCCATGGATCAGATTTAATTGACATTGCTTTAAACTGATGGGTCAGAGGTGAGGATGTCTCATTTTGGTATAAATCTATTGCCTCAACTCCTCTCTACTCGTATCTCTTCCTCGCCGCCTCCACTTGCATCTTTGGTGGGAGGGACTAAGATAGGAGAGCAGTTGATGTAAGGTGTCGAGGATGTACAATTAGTAAAAATGACTTGAGCTTAGAGTCCAGCTGCGGACTCTAAGCGGACATAGTGCTTGGTGGATCTTAGGAATAATGATGGCTGTGTTCACAACGGGCAATAACATGCATCTTATGTGATCGGAAGACACAAACAGCTGGGTCCTGCACCATAGTGAATGACCACCTTCTCAAATAGCATCCTCTGAGGTACACACTCATTCACATGACAACGGTGTCAAATTAAAGCACCTAATTTGGCTGTGTCCCCAACTTTTTACATTTTTGAAAAGCCTATGCAGATGTTACAAGTGTGACATCTTGGGTGATTTAGTTTTCCTGGAACATACCAAGGACCCACTCTGTATTATTTTGATTCCTCCTCTTAATTTCTGGCCCACTAGGCTTTGGATGGGCAAAGCTGCCTTCCACTAGTTGAAAACAACATATTTAATTTTATTTTTAAGGCCGATGCACTTATTGTGTTCGATGTAAGGGCAATACCACGCTGTCCTCTCTGTTTGGCTTTATGGTAGGAAAGACATTCCTATTACTGTTTTTCAATTTTCTCAACTCAGCTGCAGTTGCAGTCTTCTCTCTATGCTGATATTGTTCAGTCAGTGGTTAGAGGATGTTGCTTTCAGTTCAACGTTTCGGCACTGTTGACAGAGTTTTTTATTTTGGTTGACTATTGTTTCAGAAAATATTACTAAAATAGGAGGAAATTGTGCATTTGTTGAGGGCTATTTAGAGTGGCAGATTAATCACCATTTCTCTATTGTGCACACTACAGCATCAAATGTGCTCAGCAGAGTACCCAATGTGAACCTACAGTGCCGTGCAAAAGTATTTGCCCCCCTACTGAAATCTTCTATTTTTGCATATTTCTTACACTTAAATGTTTAAGATAATGATATATAATATCTATATTTATTTGATATTCAACAGAGATAACGCACAAAACACAAAATGGAGTTTTTAAAAGATGATTTATTAAAGATTTATTGAATCCTATATGGCTGCACGATGGCTCGGTTCTAGCACCGTCGCCTCACATCTGGAAGATCCCTGATGTGTGGAGTTTGCATGTTCTCCCTGTGCATGCGTGGGCTTTCACCTGGTTCTCTGGCTTCCTCCCACAGTCCAAAAAAAAATGCTGAGGTTAATTGATGATTCTAAGTTGTCCATAGGTGTGAATGTAAGTGTGCTTGGTTGTTTGTCTCTATGTGTAGTCCTGCGATAGACTGGCGATCTGTCCAGGGTGTCCCCTGCCTTCGCCCGAGTTGGCTGGGATAGGCTCCAGCTTATTTGGTTCAGATGGTGTCAAGTGTGTGTGGCGGAAACCAGGTGAGGAGTACAAAGACAAGTGTGTCTTGCCTACAGTCAAACATGGTGGTGGGAGTGTCATGGTCTGGGGCTGCATGAGAGCTGCCGGCACTGGGGAGCTACAGTTCATTGAGGGAACCATGAATGCCAACATTTACTGTGACATCCTGAGGCAGAGCATGATCCCTTCCCTTCAGAACCTGGGCCGCAGGGCAGTATTCCAACATGATAATGACCCCAAACACACCTCCAAGACAACCACTGCCTTGCTAAAAAAGTTGAGGGTGATCGTGATGGACTGGCCAAGCATGTCTCAGGACCTAAACCCCATTGAGCATCTGTGGGGCATCTTCAAACAGAAGGTGGAGGAGCACAAGGTCTCTAACATCCACCAGCTCCGTGATGTCATCATGAAGGAGGGGAAGAGGATTCCAGTGGCAACCTGTGAAGCTCTGGTGAACTCCATGCCCAAGAGGGTTAAGGCAGTGCTGGAAAATAATGGTGGCCACACAAAATACTGACACTTTGGGCCCAATTTGGACATTTTCACTTAGGGGTGTATTCACTTTTGTTGCCAGCGGTTTATTTATTATTATTTTAAGTGTGAAGAAACGATAATGAAATAAAATTTAAAAATGTTGGACAGTTAAGATTACATTAGCTTACAACCATGTCTCCAAGACATGATGTAGTGTGTGTAATAACTGGTTGAATTATATTCATAGTCTTTTTTCCTTTTCTCTTTTTTAAGTTAAGTGAAGCACTACATTTATGGACTCCGTCTAAGTCAGCAGGAAGTGGTTGGGTAGGCATACAAAGCATGCGACTCTTACTTGACTGAAGTTTACATCCAGACTCCCATCTACTTTTCAGCCAACAAAAGTTTACCTTTTATTTTAATCAGAGTTCATACAGCTTGTATAATAGTAAAAACAAAGCGTATCACAGGCACTTTCAACACACCTAAACCAAAAATTCCACAATCCAAAATCTTTTTCACACTACTATTCACACATTCAGAGGTTGAGGGGGTCCTTTACAGTTTATGATCTATCCCTTTTGAATTTTCTTTCCCAAACTTCATTGATGATTTTTTTTGTGCTAAAATTATGCACTATAGCAGAGCTATATTGTCACAATTTCCAAAAATATTTGATAGGAAAATCTGTTCACCTAGAGAAGCCAGGATGTTAATATTTACTTCCAGAAATGCTACATAGCTTACATCATCACGTTAGATGGCTCGTCCAATCACATGCACGATCACATGGTGGCCTTCAAGAACCGTGCGATACATGAACATATAAACACAGACAAACAAATTGTCTTTGTTGCTTGAGTTTCTACAATGGCTTTGAATGTATACTGGAGGATTTTAAAAGGGATTCGGAATTTGACCGGGAGCCAGTGGAGCTGCTGGAATATGGGGTTGATGTGGTAAAAGGAGGGGGTTTTGGTGATGATACGCGCTGCAGAGTTTTGGACCAGTTGGAGCTTATGGAGGGATTGGTGAGGGCCACCAAAGAGGAGTGAGTTATGTCACAACCTGGCTCAAAATGTGTGACAAAAGTGGAAGACCACACAATCTGCAAATTAAGACATATTTAATTCAGGAAAAATAAGTGTATAATACAATATATTTGTGTTATCAGTCAATCAGAGTGTCTGCAATGTCTGTGTGAGTGAAAGGTGTGTGCAAATGTAGAAAACCCAAAAGAACAACAAAATGCAATGTCTGTCAGCAGGCCAGGAGAAGAGAGTGAGAAGCTGCTGCAGGTCTCATTTATAGCCTCCCAGTCTCTCCTACTCAGGTGTGCAGCATCACTGCTAATGCCTTAGCTCCACCAATCAGCCTCCTGAAACAAAGAGAACACACAGCTAACAGCATACAGCCTTGGGGCCGTCACAGTTACAATAATCAATATGGGAGGTGACGAGGCTGTGTACCAAGATAGCAGTGGTGTAAGGGGTGAGAGAGGGGAGGAGACGATTAAGGCCCCGTCCATACGAAGCCGAAACGCGTATCGTTTCCAAAACGTTCTCCATCCACACGGAGCCGTTTCAGTAAATGTGACTGTCCACACGAATTCACCTGAAACGACTGAAAATGATGTAAAACGCATGCCAGGCCTGTTGGTGGCGCTGTGACGGCGTAACGGAAACTGGCGGCGGGACTTTAGGCATGCACAGAAATGTGATACGATGTAAACATAGAACATGAAGTGGCGTATTGAGCTTTCCATATCTGTTTGGTGAACACAGCGATAATGCAGAAGAAGTATACTTTGTTGTTATAGCGATAACAGGGTGAGTAGTTTCAGCGATACACACGCAACACTGTACGGCGCCATAGTTGTAGTCCTTTTCTGAGTTTGGCGCATTTTTCGAGAGGGAGAGCTGTGACGCAAGCATTTCAGAATCTATTCGGTTACGGACCGTCCATACGAAGCCAAAACGTGCCGGTTTAAAATCTATCCACTCTGGGACCTGGTTTAAAAAATGATCGTTTTCACACCCCAAAACGCCGGCTTCGTGTGGACGATACACCGGTTT
>OMNN01035917.1:2591-18225 GCA_900302755.1 Chromis chromis | reverse complement strand
GGTAGACTTCCTTTTAATTTTGCAATTTCTTCCATGCTCTTGACAATGAAAATATCAATAAAATGACAAAAATATACTGTGAATCTAGATTAAAAAATGACCAGTAAAATAGTCATCTTTTTTTTTCTAAAGGAAAAATAATATTTTTGACATTTTTTTTAGGGGCATTTCAGTTTTTAATAGATGCAAAATTGTGAATAAGGCTGATTTTAGAGGCCTGTGTGTGCACCTCCATCAATTAAAGTTAGGTAAACTGTGTTGTTAGCACTTTCTGTGATAACTGTACCTGTGCTTTCACTTGTACTTGGACATCATAGTTCATTGAAAGCCAGACATCAGAGTTGAATGAATGAATGAATCTGAATGAATCTGACCCATCAGATCTGGGGTGGCCAGTGAGATTGCAGGGTGGCCCCCCCAGGTCCCCCCTTGGTGGCACCCCCAGGTCCCCCCTTGGTGGCACCACTGCCTGAAACTAAAGCACTTACAACAGCCGTTATGACATGATTTGTTTTATCTTGATGTTTGGATGAGCTGAAGTCGGACATGCATGCATGTACATGATCTGCACTGTGTGTGTTTTCATAGGTCCGCTTTGTGAACAGCACCTGGGTGTTTGGGAGGACAATGTGCCACATTAGTCGCTTCGTGCAGTACTGCTCCCTGCATGTGTCCACTCTCACACTCACCGCCATCGCACTGGACCGCCGACAGGTTTGTTTAACTCTGGGGAGGAAGCACTGATGCCCACCTCAGTTCGACAGTTACTTAAAAAGGGCAACTGGTGACCTTTGAAACACAGTGATGCACAAAAGCAGGGTTAAAAAAGAACTCCCATTAGTGCCATTCTTTACCGCTGCTTTGGTGCTGATCATCTTGATGGGTGTGGATATACACATGACACTTTAAACATATACAGAGAATCAAATGTAATGCAGGTTAAGAGTCTATACCCAAACTACTAATTCAAACAGTTTTGTATCTTTATACTGATAGAAAACTACAATAATCTCAACCCTGAGTAGCACTGAGGTCATTTAAACCACATTATTATTAATGATTCCAAGTTGGAAGGCTGTTTAGGAATCTTTCTACATGGACTAAAATGTTAAATTAAGTGAAAATAGTACTCCAGATTTTTCTGTCTGACACCACTTGCTATGATAAAGTTAAGTCATCAGTCTATAAAGTTTATTTTTAAGTGCAGTCCCTTAAATTTGGTTCTATAAAAACTCTTCCAAATACTACAGACCCAGCTGCTTCAGTTCTCAAAACTAATTTTCTAAAGCCATCAAACTGAACAGAAACTTCAGAAATCTCCTGCTGCACTGGTGACAGAAGAATCTCTCACTAATGTCCTGCCACATTGAGAAGATTAAAAAATTATTTGTTTTTGAGGTTATCATGATGATACTGGATGAATGTGATGTGTTTTGTGCATCTCATGAGACAAAGATCTAATAAAGAGATTAAAGGAGACAAAAGTAAAATCACTTCTTTTGTCAGTAACGTCGTATATTAAGACAAACAAATCATCTAAATGAACAGATCGAACATACACAGTAGGTGCCTGTCCATGTCTGCCCATCATCCAGACTGTTGAATAGTAATAATAGAGGCAGTAGTCATGGAAAAAACAGCCTTTTGGAAATGCCAGCCTGCAGAGGGTTTCACATCTTATCTCCTGTTGGCTCAACGTGTTCGATAATACATCAACTCAGATGTGGTGGCTCTGTCCACATCTTGCTGTGTGCTTGGAAAAGGAATCAAATAAATGACATTATCTGAACTGTATGACGTAAGCTGTCTCACAGCAGCACATAGATAGAAAAAAACACATCACCTGATGCAGGTGATTTTTTCTTTGGAATGAAAAAGGTTGGCCACGACTGAGAATTTTTCAGCCTGACAGTGTTTTCCAGATAATTGCTGCTCTGTATGGTTTCATTGCCAACAGACAAAGCATCAATCATTGATTAATTAACTAATTATAAAGCCATTAGTTGCTTAGAAACAACTTGCAACTTAGAAAGTGGTCACGTGCACACAAATATAGCTAGTTATTTGGTCTTATCTACTGTAGCTTCCTTTGCAATAAACCACTTAAACAGGGTAAAGTGTTTCTTGAAGGCATCCTCACAACCATAGAACATAGAAATCGTTAAAATGGTTAATTATAGTGTCCTTTTTTATAGAAAATTAGTTATTAGAGTATTTTTTCGGCTTTATTTTGTTGAATCTAAAGGCAGATAATTCAAATGTGAGGCACCTTCCTTCTACTCCTCTCACTGTAGCTGTGGTTATTGAGGCTAAAGCACAAGTCAAGATATGTAAGGACACTGTGCAGGTTATCAACTGTAATCTTGCTTTACAGCTGTGTCTGAAATTGCTTCCATTTTCACTGAAGTTTCCCTGCATGAATCAGAATTACGTGAAATTCACACAGGTTAAGCATCTATTAGGTACCCTGCAGTGAAACATTCGCAATTTGTCTCACTGCTGCTGTAGTTGCTGTAAAACTCAGATTTATGGCTTTTACCTCCAGAGCTAAAGCATACTGTGAGAAGTAGTACATACATGAACTGCACACTTTACTGAGTTTTAAGATTTATCCTTAACTCAAGCCATTTACAGGCTTTACTCTCAGGTTTCTTTTTTTCATACAAAAGAAAGTAGGAGATGTTCTTTTACCTTACATGTTTCGACTGACAGCTTCAGTCTTCCTCAGAGGTGTCAGCTGATCGCTGTGACGTGTCTTTTTGTATAAACACAAACGGTTCATCAAAGAGGCAATTGAGATCAGAAAAAGGGGCAACACAACCATGAACCGGGATGAGGGAGCATACATGCTGTCACACACCGAGGACCCCAGGAAGACTAGCTGCCATTAAATGGGTAGCTAATGGGGATCCTAATAAAACAATAAAACAATAAACACCTGGGACTCTCTCCTGAAAAGACCAGCGGGCGGCGGGGGGCGTGGTCAACCTGACAGAACTGACAGATCTGTCAGGTTGACCACGCCCATGTAGGAACACCACAAGAAGACACATCACAGCGATCAGCTGACACCTCCGAGGAAGACTGAAGCTGTCAGTTGAAACATGTAAGGTAAAAGAACATCTCCTACTTTCTTTTGTCTGAAAAAAAGAAACCTGAGAGTAATATTTGAAGTAGACAAAATGAACTTGCTAGAACATTTACAGGCTGTTTATCCTGTAGAGGCAGAGAGTTTCTACTTTAAGGTCTTCCCATTTACATTGGTTTAGCTGCTTATTTAGATCCATTTAGGTCCATTTAGACCTAAATCCCACTGTGTCAAAGTTCAAAGTCTTGAAAATGTTATAAGTAGGTTTGTTTTTCCCCATTATGGTTGGTTAGAATCTTCTTCTACACACCATATCCCCTTTTGTGGCAGCTTTTCTCCATCCATGTAATGTTATCGCCTTTTTAATGACTTAACTATGCTTCCCTGTCAGGTATTTTAGGTCGAGTAGTGCAACACAAGCATGCAGTACCTTTGCATATTTTTGTCAAATAGCTTTTTACAGCAACATCAGCTCTTTGAACTGTATTAGCACTCTGAGCTTACAGAATAAATGTTGCCTTGTCTGATATAACCCCAGAAAAACAAGTTATATAAATGCTTTTATTCTTAAGAAAAATAAATGCTCTACAGAAAAAAAACACACAGATAAAACATCTCAGCCCCACCAGAAAATCTTTAGCAAGGCTGAAAAAACTGCCCAAGGAACAGAAAAGAGGCAAGTTAAAATGTCACCACCCATAAAAAACATTTTTTTCTGACGTGTCCCTGAAGCTTTTTCACCTCCGACCACAACTCCTCCACTACCTTTGAGCAGTATTAAGAGTATCTGAGTGTGCAGGTGTCCTCAGTGCTTTGAGTATCATTCAGGTTTGTCCATTTTTCTATGTGCCTATACTCAAAACCTGCACAAAGTCAATATAGGTTTTATGTGACTCTGTGGTTGTGTGCTCCTGCCAAGGCTGTTCCTGGTGCTGAATTAGAAGGCAGATTAGTGGCAGTGGAGGTTTGATAAAAAGCCTTTCAAGCATGTCCTGATTTCAGAGATGTGGGTGTGTCTGTCGATGTCAATGCAGTCAACTCTGGGCACTTCAAGTTACTTACTGTTTAATCTTAAATCATTTTAATTTACATTTTCTATCAACTAAAGGTAGGAAAAATGGGCTGTGACTGGAGTAGAGAGGCAATTTTTAGTTGTGAATGTCGCTGTGGAGAAAACCACTTAGAAAGCCAAGTGCTTGAATCACTTCTCATATATTGCAACTAATGACACAAGATTCATGTAGAAAAAAACTCTCAAGGGTGCCCCGATAGCCTAACGCTTATGTCGCGTGACCCAAGTGCTAAGGCATAGCAGCTGTCCCGGGTTTGATTCCGACCTCGGGCGTTTACCGCATGTCCTTCCCCATTCTCTCCCGTTTCTGACTCAATCCACTGTCCTATCTAATAAAGGCATAAAAGGCCAAAACTAAATCTTTAAAAATAAAAAGAAAGAAAAAAACTCTCAACTTCCAAGCCCAAGCAAAGGTAGCACCTGGCCTCCTCCATCTAATCCATCTTCTTTGTCCCTTCTTCCGTTTTACATCCATTGACCCTAATGGCCGTCTTCAGCCAACTGTCTTAAAGGAAGCCAGATTCAAGCTTGTGCTGCTGAACTGGCCTCTAAACCCCTCAGTATATTCAACTTCTCCATATTATAACTCACAGCCTCCTCGAGTCCATTATCAGTCCTGTGACCTTAATAAAATCCATGGCCATTGAACCATTCAATGATACCATCCTGGCTTACCTGAAAGCCTCCTTACTCCACTACTGGTAGTCCATTAGTGGAGTAAGGAAGCTTTGAGGTAAGCCAGGATGATATCAGTGAACCATTAATTGATATCATACTGGCTTACCTGAAAGCCTCCCTACCAGTGTTGATACAGAGCCACTGAAACACTTGTGCATCCGAATGTTCTTAGAATTCAACTCTGCTTTTATCCCCCAAAAATTCAAACGTCATCTTCAGCTTCTTTGGAATAGTCAGTTAAGGTGAACAAAGCACTTTCTCTTTTGCTTTTATGTGGATAAAGCAACCAACTCACATTCAGCTCTGTTAATATCTGCAAATATGCAGATGACACAACCGTTTTAAGGCTGAAACTCACTACCTTGAGCCGCTTTGCCAAATGGTTATTTCTTGCAGACAACAACCTGCAGCTCGAAAACTTGACTTTATGTGCAAACCACTTCCCAAAACCCCCATCCTCAAGTACAATCCTATATTCATTACTGCCCTATTCAAATTCTGCAGTAGACTCAAATGGAACCTCAACCACGCTATCAAAAAGCCCTGCAAAGATTTATTACTGCAGCTCACGTAATTCATAATGACATAACACCTCTTGCTCAGCGCCAACATAATATCATATATAATAGTCTTTAACAGTATTTCTGACAGCTCAGATGCAAAAAAATATTGTTAAGTCATGCAAAATCATTTTAGATCAATAATATGTGAACTTGTGATGTATACTATGTTACATTGTGGGTATGTGGCTTTGTTTATTAAAGACTGTGCCAGTTTATCATGTAACCAAAGTGTTTCAGCTTGTAGCAGCTCATAATGTAATAACTTAAATGTAATAAAAGCTCATAATGTAATAATTGGCTCAGAACGTGATAAAATCATGAGCGCATAACGTACTAACGTCTTTGTGCATAATGTAATAATCTAACAATTTATTACATTATGAGCCCAAACTGATGTCGCTCATAATGTAATAACAGCTCATAATGTAACAATGGCCTATACAGTGAAAAACGTGTTGCATTATCATCATTTTTTACCTTTGCCATTCCTGCAGGGTGAAAGGACATGCTTTCACCTCTGTGACTGTCTGTCTGTATGTAAGCAGAATCACACAATTTCTGCAAAACGTGGTGGAGCATTAAGTCCACAACAGCCACACCTGCACACTGACTACTAGAATTCACTTACAGGCAGAGGTCTGTGTTTGACTATGATCTCTACATAGGTGGCACTACAGTAATAGGGTGGATTAAGGAAGAGGGAGAAGGACTGTAGTTTTTGTAGTTTAAGAGCATTTTCTTTGTTTACTATTGCTACAATAAATGGAGGGAAAAATAACTTCTACATTAAAAACACATTTAAGATAGTTATTTTCAAATAAGTAAGATAACACTCTTTCCTTCTATACAGCCTGATGAAGACCTTAGAGTTAAAATGTTGCTGTTTTTTTATTGTTGGTCTTTAATGCCAATTTAATAAAGGCTTTTAAACATTTTCCTACTACTTACATTACATACATGATACAAGCAACATAACATGTTCATTCAGTCTACTTTATTTTGGAACTCTACTTGTATTACATTGCCGTTATTACATTCTAGTAGTCAGTGTGCATGTGTGGCCGTTATGGACTTAATGCTCCACCACGTTTTGCAGAAATTGTGTGATTGTGCTTACATACAGACAATCACAGAGGTGAAAGCATGTCCTTTCACCCTGCAGAAATGGCAAAGGTAAAATAATGGTGATAATGCAACACGTTTCTCACTGTATAAGCCATTGTTACATTATGAGCTGTTATTACATTATGAGCGGCATCAGTTTGGGCTCGTAATGTAATAAATTGTTAGATTGTTACATTATGTACAAAGAGTATGTTATGCTCTCATGATTTTATTATGTTATTAGACGATTATTACATTATGTGCTGCTACACAGCTTGCTGTTTGGTTATTGAAGTAAACTGTACTCAACTGAAATTAATGTATTCATGTATTGATATTATTAAAGTCCAATGAATACATTGTCACCCACCTTTGTATGCAAATGCACAGTACAGAGGTGGTAGTCATAGAAAGCATGAGAGGATTGGTTTGAAGTGAAAGGTTGTCAATGCAGGTCTACATATTGGCTGCTAATGCACCCATGATTAAAAAGCTTCTGAAAAACAAAACCCCAACTAATTCATATGGTGCCTAAAATTGAGACGCAATCAATCTGCATGTAAGAAATTAACAGATGATGAAGCAGCTGGTGAGGCAGAATTGCCACTAATCACACATTATCTTACTCGGGTTTGGCTGATTGTTCGTGGTCATTTTGTAAAGCCAGAGTTTCAAAATTATTTTAATCGGTAAACATTTCACTGAAGCAACAGGTAGTTTTTCACTTCTGTGCTTAGTCCCTCCACACCATAAATGTACAGACGCAGCTTCTCAACAACCGTTGTTCACATCGCCAATAACGGCTCTGATGACTCATGTGACCTATGCTGTTGGTGGCAATTACTTTAAAGCATTTTTTAAAATTGTCTGAATCATGACTCTCCATATTTCATCTTTGGTGCCAGAGAGACTCCAAATATAACTACAATATTCATCTTAATTAAATAAGCTGTAACCTTTGGAGAATCTGGAGAATGTTGGAATCAATCTTATTGTTTGATACAGTTACACGAATGTAAAAGTTTCAGTTGTGTTTTCTCAATGTCACAAAGTTTGTTATGCTTATTAATACGCCTTTTTCTTTCCTATTAATAACAGATCCCAGGTTAGCAGTTACACATAAAGCAGTCAAAATCAAACCAAAGACATCAAAACTATAAAATACTTTAAACTAGCCACTGTTTTGATGACAGCTTTGCACATTATTAAGGTTAACACATGCAGTGGCTTTCAGTTACCACATGAGCTTTATCTGAGCTTTGCCTTTTTATTGCATTTCAGACAACAAGTGTTGTGCTGAGGTACTGTTACCACACAGCAAATACAGAAAACAGTATTACTTTAAGATATTAAGGCCAGACAGTTAAGAAAAATTAAAGTTTCTTTAGGTATGAATGAAACTGGCTCCTGTGAAAAGTGCCGCACTTACACTTGCCGCCGGGGATAAGTTCCTTAGAGGTACCAGCCTTGGTAATCAACAATTATCACCTTTGATGAGTGCCTACATTAATGCTTCCCAGTGTTCAAGCAGCAGACACATCTCAACATCAACCTTTGGAAGGAAACTGTGAGAGTTGGACCTTTGCGGTTGAAATGCTGCAAAGAAACCACTTCAGAAGGAGATCAATAAGAGGAAGTGAAGTGCTCAGGTCAAGAGACACAAAGAATGGATCAAAGACGAGATGAAATCTGTGCTTCAAAATTAGAGATTTTGCATGGTTCCAGCCATAGTTTATCTGTGAGATGCAGAGATGGTGACCAGATCTGCATGTGTGGTTCCCATCATGTTGCAAAAAGGAGGAGGAGGTGTGATGGTGGTGATGACTCTGCTGGTGTTACGGGCAGTCTGGGAACCCAGGCGCAAACACAGAGCAGGGAGAGACAGATGGAGTTTTCAAAAGAAGGATTTATTTAACAAAGAAATTAAACTGAAACCAATACAGAATCAAGAACTAAGCTCTGGGGAAAACTGAACCAAAGCTCACACAAAAGACAAGCAAAACTACAAAAACCTACTAAAACTCTAAACTAATAACAACAGAGGGGGAAATCTAAGAAAACCTCAGATGGAATAACTAATCTAAACTAACGAAATGGGGTACTCACGAAGGGGGGGGTTTCATGAACCAACGTTACATGAAAGCATAGCATTGTAATGTGGGCCTTGTAATGTAGAGTGGTTATAAAATAAACATGCTCTCCAATGCCCTCTCTGAAACTACTTACATGCCATATCTGTCTGTCCACATACACAGTTAATACACAATCTTTACCCCTTTGAGGTTGGAAAGCTGGAAAAATATGAAGGCATTTTGAAAGGCAGATAAGAAAACTGTTCAAATGTGAAATCCTCCTGTTCACAGTAAACAAACGTTATTTTACGTACCAGAGTACAGGCAGCTTAAGAAAAAGAGTGGCTTCAGCAGCAGTATAAGGAAGTTGCTCCGTTTTCTACTGGTTGCAGCTGTAATTGAAAAGTACTTCAGTAAATAAAATGCTCTAATCTTTACCTCTACTGCACAAATTGGCCCGAGTAATATTATTCTCTGTGAGAAAACGGATGATTCCATACTGTGTTTTTTTTTTTTCTCAGGTGATTTTGTACCCTTTGAGACCTCGCATGTCTCCAGCGCAAGGTGGAGTTTGGGTCACCGTTATCTGGATAATGGCCAGCTGTTTCTCCCTCCCACATGCAATCTACCAGAAACTCCTGACGTTTACATACAGGTAAAATAATACACCATCAAACATGTCAATAAGAAGAGGTCATATTTAATAAGGTTCTTCTTTAAGCGTAGACTAGTCTGACTCACCAAATGTAGACTGAGGGTATAAGTCTGCATTTAGCTTTCTTCTCTGTGTTACCGTTTTCAAAATCCCCTTCACTGCAGGAAACAACAACCTCAGGGCAGCAAAGGTTTGAAAATTGAAAGTTTTTCCCAGTTTGGTTTCTTTTTCATTAGCAGTTCCCCCATTACTATTTTTATGGAACACCATTGCTGCATCCTGTACTTAGCACCACCCAAGATGTTTGTGATTGGTTTAAAGAAATACAAACAAGCCAGAGCATTTCCCCAAGACAAAACTGGACAAGTTTTGTTGGGGTTAGGTTAAGGTACGAACACCTTTTGGATAGGAAAAGATCACGTTTTGAGTTAAAATTTCCATTTTCTAATGTTATTGATCCTTTATTGTTATAAAAGAACAATATATAAGAGGCTTGGCATTTGAATGTGAACATGTGTCAGTTTTCTTCTCGGAGCATTATTTGACTGCACAAACCTGCCATACATAAGCCCTTTTCAGACATGGCAAATGCAGCATTGCTGCTTTCATCAGTCTGTCAGAATTCTGTCAGTCAGACAAAGGTCACTTTTGCGTTATTGCTTCTCACATATTTGATCCTGATGGAGAGAGTCACAGTACATGTGCAATATTTATTATTTATTGTAATGTATATCAAGTGGCATATTGCAAAACAATACTCTAATAAACAAAAGACTACATATAAATCTGCTACCTAACAAATGATTTAAATGTAGCTTATGAAATGTGTGTGAGAGCTCACCTGATCCTATCTTCATGTCAACCATAATTTATATTCTTAAAAATGGTATATAATAATGTAACTGCTGATCCACGTGCTTAATTGTGCACAACTGTCTCTCTGTGGAGACGCTCATATGGATCCTGTTGCTGTTTGATGCTGCAGGTGTTAAATAAACTCAGAGAAAACACTCCTAGAAACACCTGGAAGCAACAAATTAAACTTTCTATTAATATTTAGTAAAAACCTGGATTCATTATTGGTGAGTCTCATTAATGTGACCTGATATAGACTCTGTTCTAACTGCAGTAAAGTTTTACTTTTATGGACATTTCAGTTTGTAATAGATGTGAAATTGTAAAGCAAAATGAAATGGAAAGGTGTTTATCACACAACCTTCGTCTTTTCCTCTATGTGATGTTAATGGACCACTACTGGCACTAAAGTGTAGAAAATTCCTTCACCAAATCACTTCAGACAACTCAAAGTACTGCTGCCAATCTTCCTGACACAGTAAGATCGCTGTGACAATTTTTACAAAAAAGAGCGACCAGGGTTTTCATTCAGACATGAAGCCAGCACATTCAGATGCCCTCAGAATAATAACAGTGCTGTCAGTCTGAAAAGGGCTTTACTGTGACGCCATGTATATATTTTATTTTACTCTCATTGATCGTTTTCTGTAAAACTTACATGGTAGTAATTTGGTGCACAGAAAAGGAGAAATAGTGAAGCACAAATCACAGACAACCTGATAATTAAGGAATCACCGAGGCTCAGGACTATTTGGTAGATAATGATGGAACATTAGAGAACAGACTGAGTGATACTACATTAACAGATCATTAGTTGATGATTAATTAATAAATGTCTGTCATATTCCAGGTATCCTATACCACTATCTTTATAAGTTGATCGACTGCTCATGCGTCACATCCATTACCAGTGTAGTAATGAATTTTTTGCACATCTGTTTCATGAGGCAGGTGCGTAGGAGAGGGATGAGTGTATCCACAGGGTTTTTTTGGGTTGTTAGTTGGACAAAACAAATAATTTGTCACATTTGGCACGGTAATAATTTCACTATTTTATGACATTTTGTTGACAAAACATTGAATCAAGAAATAAAAGCGATCATGAAAATCATTGTTCACAGTCTCACACTAACCTGGGACTTAAATCTGACCTGTTCACCTTTCGCATCCTGTTCTGTAATGTATATTCCTTTCTTGCCTCACTTGTGCTGACTTTCCCTCACCAGTAAGGAGAAGGAGCGAAGCCTGTGTGTCCCAGACTTCCCAGAGCCATCGGACGTCTACTGGCAGTACATCGACCTCCTGACTTTCATCCTGCTCTACATGCTGCCACTCCTCATCATCACTGCCTCCTACACCACGGTGGCCCGTCGGCTGTGGCGCCACAATGCCATCGGCGACACCACCACAGCTCAGCACGCCACCCACAGAAAGAAGCGGAGGCGGACGTTGGCCATGCTGCTGCTGGTGGTCGCCGTGTTCGCCGTTTGCTGGTTTCCCCTCAACTGCTATGTGGTGCTGCTGTCGAGCCAGGCCATCCACTCCTCCAACGCTCTGTACTTCTGCTTTCACTGGCTGGCGATGAGCTCCACCTGTTACAATCCGTTCATCTACTGCTGCCTGAACCCCACCTTCCGCCAGGAGCTCCGGCTGCTGTTTGACAGGTGCAGGAGGAAACGGAGGGTGGTGGTCGGGTTGGAGCCGGAGCTTCGCCCTGCAGCTGCCTGCGCTCCCTGCCATAGACCCGCCTGGCCGGACGACAACGAGTCCTCGAGGCCGGGCCATGGTTTGTCGCACCCGGGTCAGGGCTCCTCCCAGCAGAGCCACGCTTCGTCCAGTCAATCCCACAACCTGAAAGACGCTCATGTGCTCTTCACTGCCCGGCAGGCCCTCACAGGGAGGACTGACATCCTCTCAGTGGAGCCCATGGTGGCTGTGAGCTGACTGGAGACAGCTGCTACAGTTCTGATAGGACAGACATGAGTGTTGGAGATTTTTAAATCTGTTTTAGGATATCATCGTGCAGGAAAACCTCAGCGATGCATGGCGTGGCTAACACAGGATTTTAAAACCAGAAAGAGAGGAGAAGGGTTTTGTGATGAGTTTCATTTGCAGAAAATGTGCTGCTGCTTCTCTATTAGAAGCTTCTCCATGGTGACATCTGGATTTTGTCTTACCATACTGCTTTTTTTCTGATTCATTTTGGGATGCACTGTTTGTCAGGAACTCGGCCTTTAAAAACTGAAAAATCATTCTCAACATAAGGTCCATTTAGCATCTGCCCTGGAGCTTTTGATGACGTTCCTCTGCAGATGGAGTTGGTCCAGTGGTTCAGGTTCAATTATCTTTTTTTCTGAGCACTTCTGAGGGCTTTTTAAATTCTCTGAACAAAATACTAAATGTTCATTCTTAGTAATGGAAACATTATGTTTACAAAACTGTTTTAATTCTGTGCAAAGTTGACATTATGACACAGTGTGGGTGCAGTGCAATGTGATGGCATTTAATGCTTTGCAGTACTTTGTTCAATTCGCATCACCAAATAAAAGCCCATCAAAAAGAGTCAGATGGGTTCAAAACTTTCATTATCCTTCATTTTTGTCTATTTCACAAAAGGATAATTGCCAGTTTAATGTTTAATTGCTCATATTTAGGCTGAGTTTTGATTTTCTTTTTTTTAAATGATGTGGGTGTTTGATGGTACAGTCCAACCACAAGCATAATACACAGAAATGGAAGATTAGAATATTGAGTCATTGTTTGTGTACAAAAATCTAATACTAAAGCAGCAACCCAAACGTGAACAATTAAAAACAAAATTCTGAGACAGTTATTTGTAAAATAAATGGAAAAAAAAAAATGTTAATGACAGTTTCAAACCCCTTTTGTTATTTGATTCAATTTGATGATGGTGTCCTTTGTCCAAAAAAATCTTGTGAAACATCCAGCATTGATGTGATGATGATGCTGTGTGTGTCTTTTCTTTCGACAGCCTCCACAGGCTTGTGGCAGTGAAGCAACAGCGTTCATTCTTTCCAACAATCTTTTGCAAACTGTGACAAAAAAATCTGTCCATAGAAGATTTTCCTTTATAACTTTAGTTTGCCTTTCTGCACACAGGGACAGATTCTCAGTGGTATATTAACCTGCTGAGAATAAAATCATTTCATATTTATCTGGAGGCCAGTTTGAACTGCTTATTTTTTAGATGGCAGAGCTATGATTCACTGCACAGTCAGACATGAGTCAGTGGTAATCACACAGTGCAACCAAGATTTTATTTGCCCCATCTTAAGTATTTAAATAATTAGGTAAACATATGTAAAAGAAGGGGCTGTACAGTTGTTTGGCAACAGCAGAATAACATCTTGCTAGTTATTTAACCATTGCAATTTCCTGACAACAGACATTTTCCACTTCAGTTGGCATTTCAGTGCATTTCGCACATGTATGTATACCTATTAAACATTTTATATATGCCTAGGTAGGGCTGCACGGTGGCTCGGCTGTTAGCACCGTCGCATCACAGCTAGAAGATCCCCAGTTTGCATCCTGGTTAGGACGCCTGGGATCTTTCTGTATGGAGTTTGCATGTTCTCCCTATGCAGTGGGTTCTCCAGCTTCCTCCCACAGTCCAAAAAACATGCTGAGGTTAATTGATTATTCTAAATTGTCCGTAGGTGTGGGGGTGTCCCGATAGCCTAGTGGTTATGTCGCGTGACCCACGTGCAGACACGTAGCGGCTGTGCCGGGTTCGAGTCTGACCTTGGCCATTTACCGCATGTCCTTCCCCACTCTCTCCCATTTCTATCTCTATCCACTGTCCTGTCCTCTCCAATAAAGGTATGAAAAGGCCAAAAAAATAAAACTTACTATAAATAAATCAAAAAATTGTGGTGTGAATGTGAGTGTGCTTGGTTGTCTGTCTCTATTTGTAGGCCAATATGTTTCTCAGTCGCTTAAAAGTTTAATTTTGGAACACAACAGAGGATGAGGCAGTGCTCACAAGCTGAGGCTTCCTCACGGCCTGCCAATAAGAAGAAATCAGACTTTATTGTGGAGTGGGGCGTGGCAAAACAGGCAGTATACATAGCATATGTTAGAACTGTTAAATCATGCAAAGCTACTCTAGTGAGGACAAGAAATCAGTAAAATAGGTCTTATTTGAATATAAATTCTAATACAAGATTTGCTATACAAGTTAAAGGTAGAGTGAGAATTACTAGTCAGTGCACTTTTTTCAAATTCAGAGAATATCTCCTCAAGGTCTGCAAGCTGGAAAAAAAACAATCCACTCCTCGTGCAAAGCCTTTGATCTGTAAATGGAAAACAAAGTGGCTAATACTCCAAACGGCATTATTGCAAATGTGCACGTCCAGTGCACGTTTGCAATATTGCCGTGTGGAATCTGAGCCCCTTTGTATTAGAATAGTACAACGAATATCAACAATCTTTATCCAGAGTCACAGAATCAAATACTGTTAAAGCAAAGATTGAAACCAGCCACAGACCCTATCTTCAATATTGCCAAATATATTTATGCTTGTAGGAATTTTTTAAATGGTTTAGTCCACTGAGTTGACAGTTTAACGCTACATACAGACCAAATACGATCACCTTCTTTATGTCATATTGCCCACATATTGGAATAATCATATGCATTAACATGTAAGCTTGAAATTCTGTTATACTCAATAAAATAATGCCCACTGTGGTACAGTGGATGCCACATTGGTAGGTATAATGCAGGTACATATTTTATTTGTATTTTCATGTCCCGGTTAGGACGCCTGGGATCTTTCTGTGTGGAGTTTGCATGTTCTCCTGTGCATGCGTGGCTTTTCAACGGGTTCTCCAGCTTCCTCCCACAGTCCAAAAAACATGCTGAGGTTAACTGATGATTCTAAATTGTCCGTAGGTGTGAATGAGAGTGTGCTTGGTTGTATGTCTCTATGCACGGCCCTGTGATAGACTGGCGTCCTGTCCAGGATGTTCCCTGCCTTCACCCGAGTCGGCTGGGATAGGCTCCAGCCCCCCCGCAACCCTACAGAAGATTAAGCGGTGTATAGATAATGGATGGATGGATTTTTGGGTGTATCTCAGGAACACATCAACATGTCCTACAGTGTTTGCAGAAAGCAACAAGAATGGGAACACAGAAGGGAACAATCTCTAAAGCTTCCATACAGGAAAAATACAAGAGAGGCAAACCTGAACAAATTAATGGTTTCTACTTTTAGAACTGGTATGACCAGCGTCTGTGTTAGATTTTTTCTTCATGTATTTACAGACCTCATTCATATTGTCCCTGTAAGTAGATTGAACGTGGTTACTTCACTCTGACAATGAAGGTAAGCAAACTGTGTGGGCCTGCAATCAATATACACTGTCGCCACAAAATGTACAATGTGTAAAACACAACCTTGATCATCTTCATACATACAATGAATACAGCTTTATAGATGTATGTAACTGCCTGATGCCGACTTTATCTGGCCTCTCTCTCTCTCTCTCTCTCTCTCTCTCTCTCTCTCTCTCATACCCCCC
>OMNN01035915.1:0-14283 GCA_900302755.1 Chromis chromis | reverse complement strand
ATTTCACAAATACAGATGTTTTGATTTGGACATTATTTAATTGGCCTGTTTTTTTATGGTCAACATATACACTAGTTATTATCTGTAATTTAGCAAAACAGGGAAAATCTGTAACATAACAGTAAATAAGAAGAATTACAGTTTTTACAGTGCAGCCCTTCAAACTAGCTGTCAGTGAGCCAACATATAAATCTTTACAGTATCCATTCAGTGAGAAATAGCAACTAGACAGCTTAAGAAAAGCTCAGCAGTAAATGAACACAATCACTGCGCATGTGCCAGGAAAACAAATGGTGCTTGAAACAAATGTTTTTTATGAGTAGAAGCTGTAGAGGGAGATTCTCAGTCCTCCACACCTTCATAACTCATCATTAGAAGAGCTGTAGTTGAAATAGTTACTGTTGGACTCTGATTTCTACATGCTTCCATTAGCGGAGCCCAAACACAGGAGGAAAATTCTAAACTGTCTAGGAATCCTGTGCCATGTCGGCCCACTGTGCTGGAGAGGGGGAAGGTAACAATCTCCAGCAGCAGCTATTCAGCAGCACTTGGCACACCTCAGGAATAATCACATCGACTCGATGCTACAGTCCAACCTGCAACCAGCTGCTGTATTCTGCAAAAAGTGCAATGTCACAGCATTTCAGAAACGTCCACAGGAGCTCCGAGGGTTTTTCTGTGTTTGATATGAGGAGGAATGTGACTGCAGAGCAAACTGATGTGTAGCTGCTGTACTATGAATAAAACCGCTTGTGCATCCACTGCTGGTCATGTGGAAACCATGAATTGGCCTCAGATTAACAGTGCTGACAAGAAAGCCGACATGCACAAGTTGCACATCTTTCTCCAAACATAGCATTGTTCGCAGTTAGTTCAGCAGGTTGAGGCAGTAAACTATATCTGCCATTCAGGCACACTAAATTATTTTAAATTCATTCAGCTTAAAAACATTAAGTTCCCTTGCTGCTTTCTTTTGAGTCATCTTTTGAGTTGTAAAAGTGTAAAAATAGCTAAATTAAATTAGCTGAACATGAGAAAACAGGTTCAGTAAACTTAAAATATTAAGTCGAATCAACTAGTCACACAGAAATTACTTTCTTTCTACATTTTCTGAGGTTTTAAAGTTTCTTCTTTATTTAACATTGAAGCCATTTTTGACCAAAGTCAGTAGAAAGAGGCTAGAGATAAATTAGAATTATAGAATATCATTACAAGTGTAGGGTCTGACTTCAGTACCAACCTTTATTGTGGTAAGAATAATTCTTATTATTATAATGAAGATATTACCACAACTTAAGTTAATGTGTATTAAAGACACACAGCAAGTTTGCACCATGTCTGTTTTCTAAAACTACAAAAAAAAAAAAACAAGAGTTTCTGGGAGGTTTTAACTCTCTAACAATGCATTGTGAGACATCTGCTTATGTGCTAGTTTGGTCTTTTATAATCTTAATAATAATCTAACCTTTATTGACCCCCTTGGGGAAATTCCTTCTCTGCATTGACCCATCCTATTCAAAGTTAACCTTAACTATACATACTAGGAGCAGTGGGCTGCCGCGGTGCAGCGCCCAGGGAGCAGTCAGGGGTCGAGCCTGGGCTTCACTCCTCCTGCATCTGTAGAAAGAGTCGGTAGCTTCTTCTCCTGTGCCGCTCCACTAATCAAAGACCTTGAGTCGGGTCCAGGACATTATCTTCAACCAATTGCATAAAGGCAGCAGAAAGAAGGTAATGAGGTTAGCAATATAAATCAGCGCACAAGAAACTCTATTATTGGTAAAGTAATGGGGACCGACGTTGTTTGTAAGCTTCAGCTGTTTGCTTAATTGCAGATCTACGAGCAGCATTGGCTCTCATTTACATATGTAAATTCTAAGCAGGCCAACAGAGCTGTTCTTGGCAATGCTTGTGTTTGCCTGCAGGAGGAAAATAAAAGAAGAAGAAAAAAAAAGGAGGAGGGCTGTGTGGCGAGAGAAAGAGGGGAGAGGGATAAACAAACAGAAACTAAAACAGAAAGAAGTGGAAACTGAGGGGATCATTTAAAAAGTGATGAGCAGAAAGCGAGGCAGAGCTCTGGGGTGAAGTGACGGTCTAGAGGAGGGGTTTTTGGCACGCCTCACCTGAGCACAAAGCATCTGCAGCAAGTAAATAAAAGGGATGTGTTGCTTTCTCCTGTAGGTTAAACCCTGAGAGCGCCCCTGCAGATCAGCTGACAGTCGCAAATGTCCTCGGGGGCAAACTTTCCTGCGAAGTTCAAGGACTCTCAGGCTCACACTGATGTGCACAGATGTTGCCGTGGCTGAGGCTGTGATCTGCTAGCATTAGTGGCGCTCTGTGTTGCTAATTCATATAGACAGCTGGGGACAGTGGGAGCAGGTCCCCGGTGCCTCGACGGCTTCCAGACAGTCAGCTGATATCAGAGGTGGAGGCAGGTAATGGTGCAACTGAGGAACAAGGTTGCTTCTTTTCCCACAGTCTATAAATGAGAGATTTGATTATTTTTTTTGCAGCCAGACACTTTGATCCTCATTGTTCCGATGAGATGTGGGTAAACAGCGAGCCGACATGGGAACACGCAGACAGAAAAGGTTCAAAGTTCAAAACTGACAGGAAAAAATAAATAAGAAAATCAGCTCTGTTTATAAAAAAAAGGGAATATTTGGCAACAGAAATAACATCTTTCTAGTCTCCGTCCCTGATTACGAGTAGCAATCTCTGTGTCTGATTATATCAATCAGTGACAGAGATGATATCACATAAAAGTGATTCAACCTATTCCCAGTTCATGAATATACATTAACTCTTCCAATCATCCAGAGTCTGGTTAGGAGGGGGGGGGGGAAACACATGCAGAAACTGATGCATCTCACATCCACTGTACGGGAGGCATAATTAAAGTAGGAATAGGTGGGTAGCCGGAGCAGTTACTGTACCTACAGAGCAAACAATAAAATCACATGTTCTTGCATGTTTACACTGTAATTGCATTTCGATAAACTCAGTCAGAGCGAGTAAACATGTTGTGTAGAATCCGTGGGGCGTCTCTCCATTCTGAAATAATCATGCTATTTGCAGCAGCGTCCAGATATTCTGCAGATTGGAGGCATGAAAGGCAGCTACTGATATACAATTGATGGCAGAAGAGGCGGCTGCTGCCTGTCTCTGGTCAATCTCTCACTCTTTGCCTCTTTTGCACACACATACTCCTGTGCAAACACACAAGGCGGCGGAAATATCAATAAAATTCATCGCCACGTATTCCCTCCTGCTCTGCTCCTGTTGACAGACTCCTCCTCTCTCCTTCTGCTGATCTTCAGGCTGTCCTAATTCATACGTCCTCCTACCTACTGTACCACACATCCTTCCCCTTGCTTCATTACAGCCCTTTGTTTTAACACATTCACTCTATGAAATGTCCATAATGGTGGAAGGTGAGGAACAGTCCGGAAATTAATCCTGTTCCCAGATGGCGAGGCTTAGAGTCCGTGAGTGTGTTTTCATATTCTGTTTTCATCTCTAACATCTCTTCTCTACAGCACAGCTAATGTTTTTCTGTTTGGAATAAAGGAGCTTCACTGCATGTCTGCTGCTGGGTCATTTGTGAATTTATTCCAGCAGAACAAGGAAAGAGACACAAGATCTGTCCAGCGTCTCTCTCAAAGAGGGAAACAAGAATAACGGCTCACTTATAGTACGACAGCCAACACATAACTTTTCTATCGGCTTGTTCTACATAGTTCAACCGATGGAATTCTTCTTGACCGTGTAAGAAATGCTGAATCCTACGGTCCAAAGACAAAACAGAGTCATAGAAATGCAAACAAATCACCCCTGATACCCCCTTTTCCACCAAGAAGAACCAGGTGCTAGTTCGCTGCTGGTGCTTAGTTGGTTCAAATCTCGCTCCTCCTAAGAACCTGTTTGCTTTTCCATTGGCAAGGAGCCAAGTTGGAGCCACGCCATTGCGTCACCGTAAAATGACTACGCTTGCATCGATTACAGAGCAGTTAAACAAACGCAATAAGCTGATGATAATATCTATGTTTATCTCTATAGATGGTCTTAAGGCTGCTTGCGAGGTGGAGGTCGCATGTTGCCTGGGCACATTCGCGATCACGCTACTGGTGGGACACGATTGTACCGGATTTCAGCACACAACAGTTTGTGCAAAACTTCCGAGGGTCCCGGGAATCATTCCAATACATGTGCGATCGGACCAGGGACGTCCTGGAGAAAAAGGACACAAATTACCACTTGTGTGTCCCTTTCCACTGTTGATCGTTGGTCAGGATAACCCCGCCCCCAGCCCCTGATGTACTCGGTGCTTAGCTCTAGCCTAGCAAAGAGTTGGTGCTTGCTAAGCACCAGTTTTTAGCACCTGGAGCCGGTGCTTAGGTGGTGGAAACACAAAGAACTAGTGCTAAATCAGGCATTGGCTCCGAACTAGCACTGGAACCAGCTCGGTGGAAAAGGGGTATGAAGGACCTGGAGTTTTCTTTAACCATATCAGAAACTCCACAACCACATTCCAGAAGTTGAGACATGAACTTTCCATTCCTTATGAAGGTCTCAAGTCCTTATTTCTGATCCAAGTCATGTTACACAAACATGTCCCATCACTGAAAGCAGTGGTCAGCCTGTCACACCAAAACAACCCAAAAGCAACTGATCATGGATATTTATAACCCCCGAGCTTACAGTTGGTTTTGTTCTCACAAGGGGAACGTCTACAATTTTGCACATTAAAGTTCTTCCCAACCTTAAAACCACCTGTCAGTTTGGAACATTTGCATGCAGGGTGGCTAATTCACAGAGAAAACCAAGCATGCTGTGTGTCCCAGATCTTCAAAACATGTCATTTTCAGCATGTAGGTTGCTGCTTGGAGGTTGTTGTTTCCTGTAGTGAAGGGGATTTTAAAAATGATAACATGCAGATAGTGGAAGGGCTTATTCCTGTACATGCAAATGCCTTTATTTTCATTGCACAAGTACCAAAAATTGAATGGGTATGCTTTTACAGGGCAAAGAGCGTATTTAAAATAATAAAATATGAGGTATAAATGTGAGTGTCAAACAATTACCGTACATCGTGCAAAATGTATATTTATAGGAATATGATAAGATACATAAGGTACATCCAGTGAGTCAGAGTAGAAGTTGTCTTACAAGATCTCTAGAGTCTGCTTTGCATCCTTGCTTGAAGCAAACAGCTCAAGGCTACATTTGCAGCTACTAGCATAAAGCTGTTGGGTATAGTTGAGTTGCATTGTGGGTAATGTAGGCAACAGGTTTTGAGCAAGAAGCAACTTCCAGTGCCAAAAACTGCAGTTCCTCGAATGGCCACTTGAGGCTGCCTCCAAAAGTGAGTCAATCCCCATAGACCTAAATGTTAAAATGCCCAACTTTACAGCAGAAATAAACATGTTTACAACCTGGTGCAGTAAAAAAATGTTGGTCTCTATAGGTAATTTCACCTTTCATGACAAACATGTAGATGATGAATTTTTACAGAACTCGACCATTTAAATTCTATTAAGGCTTAAAATTCCACCCATCAATCCATTGTATTTTGTTTATCCAGGGTTTGGGTCGTGTTTTGCACAACTGTGGACAAATGACAGTCTATGGTCTGCCTCAGCTCCATTTATGCTCCACCTCTTTGCTAATTTTTGGATTAACGAGGGAGTTAAAGTCAGGTACTGCTAGGATGGCAACATAGAGCTTCAAAAATGCTCATCGGGGAACTAATGGGTGATGTTACAGGGGGTTTATATACAGTCTGTGGCTTTGAAAAGGAAGAAGAATGCATGGAATAATAAAAAATTTTTTTAAAAGCATCAGTTTGCTCCTTTTATTTTTAACCTGCCTGTTCAAGTTCAACAGTGTTGCATGGTTCAATATTAAATCATTGACATGCTCTTAAGGTTAAACTACAGCACGTTCTCTCCTTGTTTCAGTCTTAATATGGAAAAAATATTCAATTCAGCACCATGGACAGCTCCACTCAAACACAAGCGTACAAAGAAACCCAGACTTCTTTTCAATTGTGCATTTTGTTGGGTCAAAGTTGGGCCACAATGAGCATGTAATGCCGCCGCAGACAAATGTGGTATCTGTGAATGCCTACGAAAACACATTCCCCCCTCCGAATCAATAATCCAATATGTTCAGTCAGAGATAACAGATGATCAGAAGATAGGTACCACGCAGTGCCAAGAGGCGCCTCCATCACGCCGCTGCTTGCACATTTCAAGTAAAGAGGGGGAGGGAGGGGGGGGCCGCCAAAAAGCATCTCGAGGGACTGCCAATCTCCTCCGGTAATGATAATACCGGAGACAAATGAAGGCAATAACCAGCAATGGGATTAGACCTCTTATAAAAGTGTGAAAGGGGGAGATTTGGGACATCTGTCTCCTCCACTACAGTGCAAATATGGCAGAGCAGAGCAGCAGTGACAGCGAGTGTGGGACTGTTTTTAATGGGTGAGAATCTGCTGACATTATCGTTGCAGATTTTTAGTGTATACGCCTATTAAACGTCTATTTAGAAAACATAAACCAGGCGACGAGATGATATTTGTCAGCTTCTGGGACACAGATTAAGTCAGCCTTTGGGTCAGAAAGACGGATAAAGATCGATTATATTAACAGCGTAATTAAATCTTCTTGCATTAAAGTCCTCTACTGTATCCTCATCTCTTATCAAGCATGGATTTTCCCTTCTTCCACATACAGGCGTCACATTGTCTCAGGTTTATATATTTAGCATTGTTGGAAACGGCAGCTTATTGTCAGCCACATTAACCCAGTGCACATCCGTCACGTCTGAAATGCTCTTGGGTTTTGGAACGCTAATATTCAACCTATTTTCTCTTCACATAATTGGCTTTCTCTGTACATGCCGTTACCTGCAGCAGGAATCAGATGCTCCAGAGCATCTATAATAGCACCATGTGCTCATGGAGGTGTGTTATCACACCTTGAAATACATATTTCCACCTCATTTAACTTCCACTGACTTCAGAATACGAGAGCCGGTCATATATCATTTATTACTGCAGTGAACATTATCTGAGGCTTTTTAAAAAGGCAGGAATCAGACACTTTCCATCCAATAATGTGTTTTGTGTTTCTGATCACACTCAGAGCATCATGCATGTTTCCTGTCACTTTTCCCCTCACACATAAAACATACATTTTCATTACTGTAAATCTGGTTTACAGTCTTATTACTCCAACAAGCTCCGTAACAAGCAACGATAAAGCCGAATATGGATCCTTTATATGAGAGCTGCATATTAATGTGCAGCTTCTGGTCGTTCCATGCAGGCTTTCAGCCGTCATGGAAGCAAAGCGTCCTTATTGCTGCTTAATGCATTTCATAAAAGAACGAATCCAGGCTTTGTCAACAAACAAGCCGGGTCATCAAACAGAAGCCAACTGCACATCTATTAAAGCTAATCATTGTGAATAGATGGACACTGGGGTCCACAGAGAGCTCAGATTAAACCCAGCAGGCAGCAGACACAAACAATGCACAGCACTGGAGCTAATGTGCACACAAAAACAAATCAGAGGGAATATTATTTCTGTACCCAACACTCATCCGCCTCTTTACGTGACCGCCGATGTTCCCGAATGATGAATTTACATTTGCACAAGCGAGCTGTTTATACAGCGACGTCAGATAAGAAATTTAAGCACATTTTGTCGATTATTTTTTAATTTGGGAGCAAGTTTGTCTTTCACATTGGAGGCAATATATAGGAGCTCATTTGCATGTTATTTTGGGCGCCGCCAACTGCTGCTTCCTTTAAAAACTTATTCAAAAGATTACAGGAGCTTTTAAATGAAGGGAATAAAACTCAAGGGACTGAAAAAGAAAAAAAGACCACAAACAAAAAGCAACCACGAGTATTTAATATGAAAACATGGAATAGAATGTGTTTGACCACAGCAATAATGAGCAACATTTCAACCAGCACAGGAGATGCTGCTTTAAAATGAGTTGTGTAACCAATTCAGTTAATTTGCCGTTTCTCTTTGGACCTTTAAACCTAATATAAATCATTACCGTTGCTCCGTTTATGGCTCTAAAAGGGAACAAAAATGCATTTGTTCCATCTCCCCTGCACCTCATCCGCTTTGTGCGTGCACATCAGCTCATAAACCGGCGGCTACATCAACATTACTTTTAAATTTTAGGCCAATGCCTCATGTTAGACACCAAACTGCACCCAGCAAACATCCCTCCGTTATGATGGGGGCTGAAATCATAGATCTGCAAGCTGCAATTTTGCCCTTTTGGTTTTATTGCTCGTCTGCACTTTAAAAGAACGTTAAATCTTACATGAATCTGATTAAATGTTACAGCATGGGTATAATTATGTTACAGGACAGACGGAAAGCTCTCCAGTAGGCTAATGTGCCTGTAGTTGCCGTTCACTCCACTTCAGATGGGAGGTAGTAGGCCTAATTGGCTACATACAGCCCTAATCAGACTTGCTGGATTGTCTTGCTTAACATTTTTATCCCCCGTCCTCATATCAGTTTTAAACTAAATTAGTCCCGTCCACCAGAGATGTAGCAGAGCGGGGCAGGGGGTGGAGAGGCTGCAAATCATTGCACTTCACTGCATTCACAGTCTTCAGTGTGTCTCCTGTCATTCAGAGGCAAATATAGAGTCTGGTGTGACTCCTGCCTCACCTGTTAATGAGTCAAAAGTTCACTGCATTATTCAGAGACGACTTCACACCACGTATATGCATTTTAAAAATTTCCCCCGGTTAAAATCGAGTTTGTACATGTGCTTTAAGTCATATCATGTGTGAAATAAGCAGTCAACACTGTGGCTGAGAACGTCAAACCTGAAACTACAGCATCTCGATAACACGGGTTCAGAGTCAAACCTGGATATTTGCACGGTGCTGCTCACTTTGACATTATTGTTCTGCAAAATCAATAATACAACTTTCTATTGTGCTGCTTTGAGTAGTTTTACAGTGTTTGAGTTGTAGACGAGCTGGTGTGCTCGAGCTGCAATAAAGAGCAGAGGGATGAGTGTAGGTAGAGGCAGGAACTTCATAGAGCTGCACATCCTAGAGGAACCAACAGTGCAGAGTTACGTTTAAGAAATTTTAAACCTCTGAACTTCAAGTGGTTTCTAGGCGTCTGATTGATTATTTGTTTAGCAAAACTACAAAAAACTGGAATCAACACTGAAAAAAATAGGGTCTCCACATGCTATAAATATTTAACTACTTACACAATATACTCACGACAAACTGGGCCTTTTTAACATTACTCAACTCTAGAAAGATGTTTCACCATGCTGAATGTATCGCCCAACATCCTGCTCCTCTGTATACCTTTTTCGAACCATGCTGCATTTATTTTAATGATCTAGTAGGTTTAATTTTCTTCTCAAGCTCTTTTGCCATGTCCTATCTGCTCTGTGGAAACACTGCCTGCTGTTCACCTACAACTACGTGAGCGGAGTCAGACAGTATTATTATTTTTTGGGAGATGTAGAACAAAGTGATTTTGAACTTAGTTTTGGTTATTTTTCGTGATTAAACCACACATCTCACATGATATATACAAGGACGTCTGAAAGTTGAAAATCTGATACGTTTTTCCGTTTTTATGGTTTAATTTTGGTGTTTTTTAAAAGATAGCCTGCCTTTCAAATCCACCAGCGAGTTTTGGAGTTTGGAGGATTAAGGTAGGAATATTGTCATAGAAAAAAAAAGTCTTTGTGTATCATAGTTAAATATTGAGATGAGTTTTATCAATAATCTGAGATGGACTTGAAAGCTTTTTCTGTCATTTTATGGCATCAAACTGACAAACAAAATTTCTAAGTGCTAAAACAAAGGTGACTGGGCTTGCTTGAGTTTCTTCTACTTCTCATCCAAAAGGCTTCTTCAGTTCTAACTGGCTGGTTAAGCGTGAACTCACAGGAGCCCAAAATCCTGGGACTCTTCACCAGTCAGTTGGAACTGAAGAAGCCTTTTGGATGAGAGGTGAAAAGTCTTCAAGAAACTCAGGCAAGTGCATACAACTGCATTTTAGCACTTCGATATACCATGACCCAGATGACTGAGACTTTTCAGAAGGCATGGTAAATGATTATGGTTAGCATTAAACTGGGTGGGAGAATGGTATTGTTTATGTCGTGAAAAGACAAAGCAAATAAAACACGTGAAGTGACTTCTTTCAAACACTACCACACCAAGACGCAGCAGTCTCACAGACTTTACATTCCTGAATCATCAAGCTTCTACAGTGATGTAAGTGACAACGTTTTAAATGTCATTGTTGGCAAAAACTGGGAAAATAAGGCTCAAAAGGAAAACATTTGAATTATACTTTTAAGAAAACAAACACTGCGAATAGCATTCCACCAAAAAGTAAATTAGATAATTAAATAACAACAACAGGTTTAATACACAGCTGGCCCTCAGTCAAGATGGGGGCTAAAAATGTATGTAAAATCCAAATTTGAAACCTTGCAATTGGTAAATTTCAGAGGCTGCAATTTAGAATATCAATTATGCAGCATGTCTGACCCAGAGTTTATTTTCTATTAATATAACTTAAACTTGATTACAGAATTTGCAATACTATTTGCAATTGAACTTAAGTCACAGCTTTTGTGGTAATTGATTTGTCTTCTATACGAGTTTTTAAAACATGGAATAAACACATGTTCAGAGCCGTTTATATCTTCATATTTTAATGGCGTTTTATTGTCCGTTTAATCACTTTAAATCTATTACAATAAATTTGAACTGAAGTTAAACAATAACTTCTATGGCAATATTTGTTAGAAAAATCACAATTAGATATTTCCCCCATATTCTTTAGTCCTTGTCCAGACATGAAATATTAAAATGAACTCAGTCTGTCGCTCAGATTTCCCACTGTGCCTGAACGCTCCACAAGGAAAACAAAACATTGCATCTTAACTTGTCTCCTTTTTTCTTCTTCAATTCACATCCCAGATGTCTCAAAAGCATAAAAAATCCTTTCCTAATTTGTCTTTTGTTTACATCCCTCTGCTCACTTCACATGATTCATCCTTGTTGTCATTGATTTAGTATTGAATTTCAGACAACGTGCAGGCAGCAGGGTAAAGTTTTGATCAGAGTAGTGAGGAAGGGCAAGAAGATTTAGGTTCTCATGTTGTTAGGAGTAAATAGGTGGTGAGTGTGTGCATGAGGAGAGGAATAAGAGGCTCGGAGCTGTGAGCTGCGATGATGAGGAGGTAGGAAAGTCGCCTTGGCTGTGGGCAGATGCTGGTAGCCGTGCCAGCTGGTGGGGGGTGGGCCCACCTGTCTCTGGCTCTCCCCCGTCTCCCTCTCCTCTGCCGTGGAGAAAGCGACAGATGGAGTCCAAAGGTTCCGCTCTGATCCTGGCGTGGCTCCTCCAGAACCCGGCCGGAGGGGCTCCACGCCGGGGGAACACGGAGGCCCCGACACCTCCACAGGGGTCAACTGCTTACAGAGAGGGGTCGCCCCGCCGCCTCCGTCGCCCTACAAACGCTCTGCTGCCTCCCCGTGGACACAGGCAGCAACTGCACGGTCGCTTTGAAGTCCTGCCTGAGCAGAGGCGTTTCTGTCTTCAGACAAAACATGCCCTCTCAAGGTCTCTCAGCGATGCCAGCTTTGAAATTATCAAGACGGCAGGCTTCGTGTAAGCGGCTCATTCCTCACTCCAAGATAGAGCAGGGAGGGAGAGGTGCCAAATTGGATATGTTGTACACATTGATGTGCAACTGTATTTTTCCCCGAGGAGTGCTTCGGATGATGCATGTGGACAGAATGATAAGGAGGAGGATTGTGATGCAAGGTGGGGGTCAGAGCATCGCGTCAAAACCGCAGCGTCCTACAGTCCATCACGTGGGCGACCGGTGACCTTTATGTCGCCGGTTTCGTGATAAATCAATGCATGAGGTCCCAAAAGCAGCGCAGAGAGATCATTAGGGATTCTTTAAAGAGTGAGCCACTCTCTCCCAGTTGTTCTGCTGAACCTCTTATTAACCTCCTGCTCATTTGTTTGTAAGACACACACACTCTTGTTAAAAGAGGCTCCTCCAAACACAAGAGAAAGGACAAAATTCAAACTGCTGCCCTCATCGGAGCTCCTTCAGGCCTCATATCTGCTCTGTTATCTTCCTCCGGATTAATAATTTCCTCCACAATCAGCCTTGATATTTGTGGATGTATGTGTTCATTACCAGCAGAGCAGAATTATGCCTCAAAAATCAGCATAACTGGGCTGTTTCTCTCCTGCTGGTCCCAGAGGAACCTTTAGAGCACATTAATGGATTCTCTGCTGCTCGGGAGGAAAGTTGTAGCTGCAGCAAAAGGCTTCCTCTCCGTGACAAAGACGGATAGAGATCGATATTTAAATAACAGACTCCTTAGATGTGCCGTGTTGCTGTAACAGTGGCCTACTTCGGAGCTGAAGAGTGACGGACGATTAGAAAAACCACCTGAACCCCAAAGAGAGAGCCAAAGTTCCTCCGCGGCTCTTTGATGAACTGCTGGGGATCAGAGGTCGGCTTTTACTCACAGGAGGGTTTAGACTCGGAAGTTCTTGCGGCGGCTTTCAGGTTCCCGTTCAAGCCTTGTGGTATGGTAATACATTGATTTAATGGAAATTACCTGGAGATTTTCCAACCACACGCAAAATGAAATGAGTTTTCCAGCGGCCCAAAGAATTCAGCTGTGAAAATATGAAGACTGAGGGATGTGTAAAAGCTGTCGGATGAACCGTTTGGTATTATCGAGACTGAAAAAGCTTCTCAATTACCGCAGAACATGAAATGAATCTAAAGAGACCAATTTTCGCCAAATAATCAAGCCATTATCATTCATGACTCAATCACAGTGGAAATTACCAAGTCTCTGCTTGTGCCCAGTGGTGGGAAGAAAAAAGAAAGACATGTAAGGAAACAAAGGGACGATAACGGAGCTCCAACCAGTTTGTGGCTCCACTGGGACCAGTGCTCATGAGCGTCGCTGGGGTTTGGGCGCTTCGCCACACAGCCGAGCCTGATTGAGTGCAAATTAAATCTTTTTCCATCATTCGAGTGGAATGCAAAGAATGAGCACAAAACTAGCCAACAATCTATTTGGAGGCAATATTTGTGGAGGAAAATCACACCAGGAGGATATTCAGGGATCATGTTTCCTCTGAGGCCGATGTTTGGTGAGAGATGTGGAGTCACGGTGGGAAAACAGGATCATCTTCTCAGTCTGTTGTTCCAGTTTGTCCCCGATGGGAAGTTGGCAAAAGTAGATTTGGAAGCTTTAATGGCGGTAGATGTTTTTGAGAACTGTCCTGAGGAGTATTATTCAGAAAAGGAAGGTAGGAAGGAAGGACACGGGGTCAAGAGTAGAGGTCTACTGATTATCAGGCTGGCTGATCCAATATTTTTCCCGATTACGGGTTTTGTTGTTGTTTTTTTACCCATTGCTGATAATACAAATATAAAAATACAAAAAAAATTAAATTAAAATGTGCTACTCTGGCTCAGATATAGCTGCTTCTCTCGATCTATGGTCGCCATATTGTGATTTTGACTAATGTCCCTCCCACAGCACTCTAATCTGCAATTACTTGACGTGGAACCAATCAATAACCAAGAATATGTAGAGGAAGTTTTCTTTTAAATAAAAAAATAAATAATGAGCATTTCAATTAAGTTTTTTGTTGACGTTTGTATTAGGATATACACCAATCAGGCATAACATTCTGACCACCTGCCTAATATTGTGTTGGTCCCCCTTATGTGGTCAAAATGCTCTGAACCATTGGACATGAACAAGAGGACCTCTCAGGGTGTCCTATGGGGTCTGGCACCAGGACGTTGGCAGTGGATCCTTTGGGTACTCTGGCTTGTGCAGTGGGGCCTCTGTCAATCAAACTTGTTCCACTGCATCCTGTTGATGCTTGATCAGAATGGGGTCTAGGAAGTTTGGAGGTCAAATCAACATCTTGGGCCATTGTCATGTTCCTCAAGATGTTCCTGATTGTTTGATGTTGTTGCCATGTGGTGGGGTGCATTTTCCTGCAGGGGTAGGCCAGTGACATTTGGGATTTCCATTTGCATGAGGGAGTGTGTTTGTTCTGGGACAATGTTTATTTGGGGGTCTAAGTCTCATCAACATGGATGCCAAAATTCAAGGTTTTCCAGTAGAACACCACATAGTACCAATATGATCAATGTTATGCACTTCACCTGTCAGTGGTCATAATGTTGTGGCTGATCAGT
>OMNN01035908.1:0-13151 GCA_900302755.1 Chromis chromis | reverse complement strand
CTTGCCTTGCAGAGTTGAGCCCTCAGCATGTTGAATGTTATGAAAAGTAATAATAGTAGTTATATTCTACATACTGGTTTGCGCCTGTTAGCGATCATAAGCTAGGCTATTTGCTTACCAACGTGCTGATTAAAAAAAAAAACGAGAGGCTGATTTCGGACAAAGCAGGACAAATGTCACTTTCATGTTACAACCTTGAGCTTGTTGAACAAGCGGTGTGATAAATGACTGACTGGCTTTTACACATTAGTGTAGTTTCTCATCGTTTGCTCTCTGACACACGGAGCTTCCTGTAGCCCCGCCCGTTGGAAACGGCATGTGGACTAAACCACTTTGAGAAATAGGGGGGTAAAAGGTTTTACGTTTATAATTTGCAGCGCTTGTGTTGTGCTTTTATTGAACATTACTATATTATTATTCAATTGTTTTTGTGTGTTTACAATGATTTTTGCGGGGGGACAACTTTATGGAAGGGGGCGACATGTCCTTGATGAGACTTAGACACCCAAATAAACACACTCCTTCATGCAAATGGAAATCCCAAATGTCACTGGCCTACCCCCGCAAGAACATGCCCCCCACCACATGGCAACAACATCAACCAATCAGGAACATCTTGAGGAACATGACAATGACCCAAGATGTTGGTTTGACCTCCAAACTTCCTAGAGCCCATTCTGATCAAGCATCAACAGGATGCAGTGGAACCAGTTGGATTGACAGAGGCCCCACTGCACAAGGAGAGTACCCAAAGGATCCACTGCCCTGGTCCTGGTGCCAGACCCCATAGGACACCCTGAGAGGTCCTCTGGTCCATGCCCAATGGTTCAGAGCATGTTGGACCAACACAGTATTAGGCAGGTGGTCATAATCTTATGCCTGATCGGTGTACATTAGCTCAGGATCAGTGCAGCAAGCAATGATGCATAAAGCCGCTCCTTTGTTGTCTCAGTAACCAGGAGGTCGTCTTCATTTGTTGGCTCATCAAGTCGCTGATTAGCCTGTAGTCCTGCTGGTGAAGCGGTGCGTGGAGGCCTCCTCATTGTGCATGCTGTGTGTATTTCTGTGTACCACACAGCGCCTGCAATGTGGAGGCTGAGACGCACAGACACGTCTATGTTTGGCCTCCATTTCTAAGCATATTCATAACACTTTAGCATGTAGAAAGCACACAGAGGTACACCCTATAGATCACGCCACTGACTGATTACAGAGCTGCTTCATTTTCTCTGTCAGTCAAGTGGCTTTTCCTCTATCTATAGGTCGCCACTGTGTTCCTCTCCACCTGCAATCTTCTTACAAGTGGGTGTTCTCGCTGACAGGCCTGTTCCTCTGTGGCAGTCCAGAAGCTATCTTTGGTGGTGCTTATTATCTCCGGCAGCACCACGGAGCTCCAGCAGCATAACGACCCGTGTAAGATCCCAGTTTAGAGCTACCCGGATGACAAGCTATACAAAGCTGCCGTTCTGCTGTGGCTAATGAAGGAAAAGAAAAAAAACAGGAATCCGATTTGGCGGCGGGTCCCACTAGGTTGTTAACAGCCACCGAAAGCCGTCCACTAATCTGTAAGGCGTTGCTCGATGTCACGTCTGAGAGCAAACACCTTCCTGTTCTGCACGACGTTTGCTCTGATTGCAATTAGTGCAAATGTTAATGTTTCTGTTTTGACAGTAAGCATTTTACCTCTGCTTTCTAATTTTACCTCGGTTTTTTTTCCATGTCTGCAAACCTCAGTTCCACTTGCACAGCCAACCCTGCCCATTCAATCAGGTGCATGCTAATTAGCTTAGCGTGGGGGCAGCCAATCCCGCGGGGGAGTGCGACTTGGTAATTAGCTCCTGGCTAATAGGCGTAACAATGGCACCGGAGAGAGACGGAGCGGAGACCTGCGGTCGGTTCCAGTCGCTTGTTTGTCTCCGGTGGGCCTCGCTTTGATGTTGTCACAGTTTGTGATATTAAACAGGGGGGAGAGGGAGGAAAGGAAGAAGCAAGGAGAGCAGAAGAGGATAAAAGCTGGAAGGAATGAGGAGATTGGAAGAAAAAAAAATGCAGGAGCGAATATGTAACTTGATGCAACAGAGCTGAGCGGCACATCAGTGAAACTAGGTGGCTGAGCAACCCCTTGACTCTTTGCAGTAGTCGGTGGAGGAATAATAGTCGGGGGAGTGCAGTTTATTCGGTGGTACACTTTCTCGTCTGTATAGAGGCAGAATAAATACATATATTTACATACAGTTGGTCGCCACAGTCAGATCAGCAACTCATGTTTACTCCAGACTAATGTGTCAATACAGGATTTAATCAGTGTTATCGATCGGCTGCACAGGATTACTGAAACAGACGGCTGTCTAATCCTTTCCTCTGGAAAACTGAAAGCAGGACTGTGTGATGCGTTGTCGATCCGAAGGCCACGAGTCTGTTCATCTCTTCTATCAGCCGCCATCGATTCCCAAACTGAAACTGTAGACTGTACGTCAAACACAGAGCCTGGCAGGTATTCATTACACAATCATGAACACACAGCAACTGGATGAACTGATTTACCTTCTAAAACCATCCACAGCCTTCATAAACTAGTGGCTCATTACGTTTTCTTAGCTTAGCGGTGGATTTCCTTCTTGGGATGATGAACATTTTCCTCACAAGACTGTTTCGAGCACAAATCCCTGTTTTCATGCTGATTTTCTCATAAGCTCAGTCATTTTCTGCACACCTGTGCCATCAGTGACATCCAGCCAACAAGTATACGATCAGTTTATCTTTGTAAATCCATGAGCTGCACCTCATAATTGCATTTCCGTGAATTATAACACCAACATTTCTCCATAAGTTGGTGTCATTGGTGTGGAATGCATTTAAGTTTCTCATTAAACTCATAGCATGGAGCTCCTTGAACCACATGTATCCATAAATCTGCAGAAACATCAAAACCACCTGCCTGATATTGTGTGTCCTGTGATGTCTGGCATCGATGATCCTCTGGGTTTTGTGGCTTGAGGGGTGGGATCAGGATTGTTAAGTCTCATCTTGTGAAAATGTAAATGTGCTTTATTTCTACAGCCCTTTACAGCCACCAACAGGTGAACCAAAGTGCTTTGCAGTAGATATTAAAAACAATGAATAAAAACAGTAGGAATGATAACAATTACAGCAATAAAAGTAATAAAATAGAAATAAAAACAAAAATAATCAAATAATAAAAGTGCCACCATGCTCCTGGGTATTAAAAGCCATCCTACATAAATAAGTTTTAAGTTTAGATTTAAAAAGGCCCAGGTCAGAGACTAAACCCAACTGAAAAGGCTTGGTCCCCCCAGTGTTTGTATTTTGACCTGGGCACTTCCAACAAAAGTTGGTTTGAAGACCTCAAAGTCTTGCCATGCTTACGAACAGTTAAAAGCTCTGGTGAGTAACAGGGGGCCATTCAGAGCTTTAAAAACAAACATTAAAAGTTTAAAATCAATCCTAAAACAAACTGGAAGCCAATGGAGGGAGTTAAGAACAGGAGTGATGGGCTCTCGCCTCTTAGTGTTTGTTAAAAAACAGATAAAGATCTGGGAAGCTTGGAGGCCAGATGGATGTCTTTGTCGTGTTTCTTTAGTAAGTAAGTAAGTAAAGTTTATTTCTATAGCACCTTTCACAGCACAAGGTCACAAAGTGCTTTACAAGTATTAATCAGTAGAAAACAACAATAACAAATCAACAACAACAACAAGGCATTGAAATATGACAAATTGAAATTGCAATCAAATCAATGATCTGAAAGCAGAAAAGCAAATCTAAAAAGATGTGTCTTCAGCTCCTTTTTAAAAGCATCTGCCGAAACAGCTGAGCGAAGCTGAGATGGAAGAGAGTTCCAGAGGGTTGGTGCCACGACTTCAAAAACACGATCACCGTTGGTTTTTAAACGGGCCATAGGGACCACTAGGAAACTCTGATCCGAGGACCTGAGAGATCTACAGCGGATGTAGGGTTGAAGCAGGTCAATGATGTAATCAGGGGCCTGTCCATGTAGGGGTTTGTAAACTAGAACAGGGATTTTGATCGGAAGCCAATGTAAAGAGTAAAGTTGGAGTGATGTGAGTCGATCTGCTGGACCTAGTTAGCAACCTTGCTGCAGCATTTTGAACTAACTGTAAACGATGAAGTGAGGATTTATTTAAGCAGGTAAAAAGGGAATTGGAATAGTCAAGCCAGGATGAAATAAAGGCATGAATAAGCATTTCCAGCTCTGCTCGAGACACAATAGATTTCAATTTTGCCATATTCCTTAAATGAAAGAAACAGGAGCAGGTCAGTGACTTAACATGTTGATCAAAACACATATCATGATCAAAAATTACCCCAAGGTTTTAGAGAGAGCGTAGCATAGCAGCGGCCGCGTGCACGACTATTCGAATATCAAAATTACTATTCAGATACCACCACAACGAACGAATATTCGGATATTTGAATGTTCTGGACCAGCCCTAGAATGATGTTGAATCAGACATTAAAGAATGTGAGCGAATCAAGAACGATGTTTCAGGAATTTATGCTAAACTAAAAAAATACAAGATGCAGTTGTTGGACAAACAACAAGAAAAGGATTTATTGATGATGGAGAAAAGAGTCTGATCTGGAAGAAAGGTTTACCGATGATATCTCAGATGGTTGGAGTCGAGGACGATGCAACTCCATTGGATGTTCTCCCTAAAACTGAGTAGATCTGATACAAGGATTTTCACTGTGTCACATTAAAGGGAGATGTTGAAGGATCCAGATGGTAATCCAGAACATCACCAACATGTAATCATCTGTTCCTTGTCCCATTAAGATAAGATAAGATAATCCTTTATTGATACCCAGAGGGGAAATTCAGATGTTGCAGCAGTACAAGGCAATAAAAACAGTCGGTAATACAATATAGAAATAAAGATAGATAGATAAACATAAGACAAATACAGGTACATCTGGACTGGCTTGACTTTGTCCAAGACGTTCCACATCTCGTCTTGGACGAGATGTGGAACGTCTTGGACAAAGTAAAGCCAGTCCAGATGCTACAATTGAAACTACGAGGATAAGTTTGTATGCTGTAATAAAGTAATCAGTTCTTGTGTCTCTGCTGTGGCCGCTCTACGTTGCTGAATGGTTTGGTCATTGCAAAGTCGAGCTTCGATTCATAATTCACTGTAACGGATTTAAAACATGTGACGGGGCATGAACATGTGACACCATTAGACTGGGAGGACGACAGGACTAAAACCACAGAGATAACAGACATTGTAGATGATCTTCTGCTTGCATTGTTTCATAACGTGACTTCTATTAAACTGCTCAGCTCTAATCCACACCCAGTCTCTCTGTACTGAGCCGCTGTTCGATGCTGACGTCTGTTTCCTGTGTCCAGTCATGGCCGACTGTCCTCACACCATCGGGGTGGAGTTCGGGACGAGGATCATGGAGGTCCACGGCCAGAAGGTGAAGCTGCAGATCTGGGACACTGCAGGTCAGGAGAGGTTCAGGGCCGTCACCAGGTCTTATTACAGAGGAGCTGCCGGGGCCCTCATGGTCTACGACATCACCAGGTACTGGACAGGTGGGGGGGAGGAGCCTAAGGGGACGGGATGACTTGACACTTGACCAAAATAAGATGAGATGATTCTAAACATGTTTAAAATGGCTTAAAATATGTCCAAAACGATTCAAAGATTGTCCAAAAAGACCCAGAACTTGTCCGGAATTATTCAAAAATTGTCCATGATGACAAAAATTTGTCCAAAATCACTTAGGAACTGTCTTTGGGACTATCCTTGTCAAGTCCCAAGTGGCGGGAATTGAAATGGGACATAGTTGTGGCCTAAATCTGGGTTTCACCACAATCTGGACCACCCACTGCCCTTGCCCCACATCCATACAGGTTGTCCCAATCTTTAGCAAACTGTTTTAACTTCAGAATCCCAGACAGCCCTTTTCTTCAAGACTGGACGACCCTCCCACATCGAGAGTTCTTTTGTCCCAACTCAAGCAAGACTTTAGGTCTATACTGAACCTCCAAGTCTTAAGGGGCAGAACTCAAATGAGGACCTACTTACAGCCCAACTCTGTGTTTCACCACATCTGGACCACCCCTGCCCTCAGCCCACATCCAGACATACTTGTCCCAATCTTTAGCAAACTATTCAAATCTCAAAAGCCCAGACAGCACCTTTCCCCACAACAGAACTACCCCTTGTCTTTTCCACATCTAGAGTACTTTGGTCCCAACTTGAACAAGACTTTGGGACTACCCTCAACACCCAAATCGCAAAAGGCAAGACTCAAATCAGGACCAATTTACAGCCCAAATCTGTCCAAAATCACACAGAAATTGTCTTTGGGACTATCCTTATCAAGTCTCAAGGGGCGGGAATCGAACTAGGACATAGTTGCGGCCTAAATCTGGGTTTCACCACAATCTGGACCACCCACTGCCCTTGCCCCACATCCATACAGGTTGTCCCAATGTCTAGCAAACTATTGGAACTTCAGAATCCCAGACAGCCCCTTTCTTCAACCCACATCGAGAGTTCTTTTGTCCCAACTCAAGCAAGAGTTTAGGGCTATACTGAACTCCAAGTCTTAAGGGGCAGGACTCAACTTAGGACCTACTTACAGCCCAACTCTGGGTTTCACCACATCTGGACCACCCCTGCCCTCAGCCCACATCAGACATACTTGTTCCAATCTTTAGCAAACTATTCAAATCTCAAAAACCCAGACAGCACCAGAGCAGACCTACCCCTTGACCTCGTGTTTTCCACATCTAGAGTTCTTTTGTCCCAACTTAAACGAGACTTTGGGACTACCCTCAACACCCAAATCGCAAAAGGCAAGACTCAGATCAGGACCAATTTGCAGCCCAAGTCTGTCCAAAATCACTCAGGAATTGTCTTTGGGACTATCCTTGTCAAGTCTCAAATGGCGGTAATCGAACTAGGACATAGTTGCGGCCTAAATCTGGGTTTCACCACAATCTGGACCACCCAATGCCCTTGCCCCACATCCATACAGGTTGTTCCAAAGTCTAGCGAACTATTGGAACTTCAGAATCCCAGACAGCCCCTTTCTTAAGACTGGACTACCCTCCCACATCGAGAGTTCTTTTGTCCCAACTCAAGCAATAGTTTAGGGCTAAACTGAACCTCCAAGTCTTAAGGGGCAGGACTCAAATTAGGAACTACTTACAGCCCAACTCTGGGTTTCACCACATCTGGACCACCCCTGCCCTCAGCCCACATCCAGACATACTTGTCCCAATCTTTAGCAAACTATTCAAATCCCAAAAGCCCAGACAACACCTTTCCCCACAAAAGAACTACCCCTTGACCTCGTCTTTTCCACATCCAGAGTTCATTTGGCCTAACTTAAACTCTGTCCAAAACTACTACTACTAGAGATTCAGGGAAACAAAGACAAAATAGTGTATATTAGGGCAAAAAGCTCCCCAGAAAACCTGGCATTTAGGTACTTCCTGTCTAACCTGATCACCAACAGATCCATCCACCAGTTTGTTCATAACTTCTCATGTTGTGTGCTCAGGAGAAGCACCTACAATCACCTGAGCAGCTGGTTGACGGACGCCAGGAACCTGACAAACCCCAACACAGTGAGTACTACTACAGTCTACCCAAGTACATGGAGTTTAAAAGGTCTATTCCACCCAAAATACTACATCCTGTCTGTCTGCGTGTATAGATTGAAATTATTCTACACGTCTTTAAAGGCTGTTTTGTCAAGATGAATTTTTTTTCTCCTACTCTGATCCAGAAACCTCCACTTCAGCAGCTCTTAGAGACACCGAACCGGTTTTATTCCTGTCTATACTACTAAACTATACTATATACTGTTCATGTATCATTCACAGCCTGATTTATTGAACGTTTCACTCCTAAAAATATGGCGAAATTGATTTCTTTCTGGCTGCTGACAGTATTTTCTGATTTATGGAGTCCTCAGAGTTTCAGTCGTAGCATCTGGACTTGCTTGAGTTTGTCCAAGACGAGAGGTGGAACGTCTTGGACAAACTTAAGCATGTCTTTCTGCATGTGTCCTGTGTTTAGGTGATCATTCTGATTGGAAACAAGGCCGACCTGGAGGCTCAGAGAGACGTGACGTACGAGGAGGCCAAACAGTTTGCCGACGAGAACGGTGAGTCGTCTGCGTAAGCAGCAAAATGTTCAAATCTATAAGAAGCAGCTAAAAGAGGTCACAGACTGACTATCTGCTGTCTGTCGTTGATCAGGTTTGCTGTTTCTGGAGGCCAGCGCCAAGACGTAAGTACGAACCCTTCATCAGTCTGCTCAACGTGGACTGAATCTGAATTTAATTCCCCTTAAAATCATTTAGCTTTGTGCCATGATGGGTTGTAATTTAGCAGCAACATTTCTAATGTCTAAACATTTAAAGAAGAACTGTAGATTTTTTATTTTAACTCTTAATGTAGCTTTGTTTCCAGCTGATTGTTTAGTGAATTTAAAGAAGTGGAGTGTGTAATACTCCACTTCTATAAATAAAGTGACAGATGTCTCTTATCTAGAAGCCAAAGTTTCACATACAACTGATATACAGTATTTATAGGATTGGAATTATTTCAGTATCATTTTCTTTTTACCTTCAGTGAGTTAACAAATTTACATTTTGTGTATTTGTACATTTAATCACGTGTATACTTGAAGGTTTTGTCACAGTTTCCTTATATGTTCTCCTGTCAGTGGTTAAATATACAGATAAATAATCAACAGATCAATGGATCCAGAGAGTTCTATGTGTTGATTCTATGTGCCCATCACTTTGGTTCTCTGACCTCCATCCATTTCTCCTCCAGAGGGGAGAATGTAGAGGAGGCCTTCCTGGAGGCAGCGAAGAGGATCTACCAGAACATCCAAGATGGCAGTCTGGACCTGAACGCTGCAGAGTCGGGAGTCCAACACAAACCGTCGGCACCGCAAGGAGGCCGCCTCAACGCCGACAGCCAGCCGGCTAAAGAGGGCTGCAGCTGTTAACCACAGACAGAAACTACAGACCCATCAAACAGATCGACGGACGGACAGAGACGGACACAGAGACCCCCTCTACCAGATATATCCAGAGCTGGATTACATTTAACAGCACTGGCACAGTCCATCCACCTGTTCAGTTCAGCACCCAAAACAATATTCAACCATCCTCCACCCAATCAAGCTGTGGCTCAATCAGAAACCCACATCTACCCAGACTTCCAGACATGCTTGTTCAAATCTTTAGCAAATAATTCTAACCTCATAAGCCTTGACAGCCCTTCTTAACTAAAAATGGACTACCCTTCCAACCTTGACTCTTTCATGGTGTTCTTTGGCCCGATACATGCAAGATTTGGGGACTACTGTCAACACCCACATCCAGACACATTTGTCCCAGTCTTTAGCAAATCATTCAAACCCCAGAAGCCCAGAGAACCTATTTCCCCAAGACTGGACTACCCTCCCGACCTCGTCTTCGCCATGTCTACAGTTCTGTTGGCCCAATTCATTCAAGACTTTGGGACTATCCTTGTCATGTCTCAAGTGGCGGGAATTGAAATCGGGGTTTCACCACAATCTGGACCACCCACTGCCCTTGCCCCACATCCATACACGGTTATCCCAATCTTTGGCAAACTATTTTAACTTCAGAATCCCAGACAGCACCTTTCTTCAAGACTGGACGACCCTCCCACATCGAGAGTTCTTTTGTCCCAACTCAAGCAAGAGTTTAGGGCTATCATGAACCTCCAAGTCTTAAGGGGCAGGACTCATATTAGGACTTACTTATAGCCCAACTCTGGGTTTCACCACATCTGGACCACCCCTGCCCTCAGCCCACATCCAGACATACTTGTCCCAATCTTTAGCAAACTATTCAAATCTCAAAAGCCCAGGCAGCACCTTTCCCCACAAAAGAACTACCCTTTGATCTCGTCTATTCCATATCTAGAGTTCTTTGGTCCCAACTTGAACAAGACTTTGCAACTACCCTCAACACCCAAATCACAAAAGGCAAGACTCAAATCAGGACCAATTTACAGCCCAAATCTGGGCTGGGCCACCTCTGCCCTTAGCCCACACCCAGACATACCTGCTCCAGTCATTGGCAAATCATTATAACCTTACAAGCGAAGACAGCCCCTTTCTCCATGATCGGACTACCCTCCCACATCGAGAGTTCTTTTGGCCCAACTCAAGCAAGACTTTGGGAACACCCTCAGCATTAATGTCTCAAGAGGCTGGACTTAAATACGGACTTGGCTACAGCTCAAATCTGGGTTTCACCACAATCTTTGGCAAATCGTTCTAACCTCAGAAGCCCCCTTTTCTCCAAGACTGGACTACCCTTGTGATTCCCATCTTTTCCACTTCTGCTGCACTGTTGGTCCAAACCCACTGAGGGTAGTTCACATGTAAAATCACAGTGGACACATCCAGAGCCTTGGCTTGACCTAGATCACCTTCAGTCGACATCAGGGACTTTTGGCCTGGCATCTAGGATTCCTTCATCACAGAAAGCATTTGTCGTTCGCCAACAAAATCCTCCACTTTTCCAAATGGCGATCTTTGGTGAAACAAGCTAGTCTTTGAGCTGCTTGCCAATTATTCTGGTTATTATTTCCATTAGTGGCTCTTTGTGGACTGTAGACCAGTTCTGTGGACTGTTGTTTTTGTGGTCAGACACCTGGGTCTAAACTTCCCTACAGTCCAGTCGCCACAAATGCAATTTAAAGGGGGACTCCACTGATTTTACTACTGTATTGTTGACTGTCGTTGGGGGTGGCACTCGCTGATTGGTTGAGTCCTTTAGCGTTTTTCCAATATTTTCCTACCACCAAATGCGTCCGTTTAATTTTTGGTCATTGTGGTTCAACATGACGATATGAAGCTACAGACGTCCAGGTTTTGTTCAACATCTGTACAAAGGAAAACATCCAGCAGGACTTTTAGGTGGCAAGTCATAATAGAGAAGGTTTGACTAAAGATTGTGTTTGTAGTCGTTTTGTTCTGTCGTGCAAAAATGAAGCCGTAAACAGGTAGTGTTTTTATCTGTCAGCTGATTTGCTTCATGGGACTTTAGGCCATGATGGAAATTAAGATAAAAACTTTCATGTTCGATAGAAAGATTTAAACTTTCCAAGGCTTGTGTTACAGACTGAAGCCAGGGAGTTTGAAAGACAGGGAATTCACCAGGCGATTAGGGTCTAGCGAAAGACGGTATCATGTTGCTTTACAGAAATTGTAGCATCCAGACTTTTGGAGTTTAAAATAGTATTATGTGTTAAAAGTAGAAGCGCAATTCTAAAAGCCTTCAAACAGTCTACTGACGTACCGTCCAACCGCATGTAAGTCACTGGAGTTCCCCTTAAATCCCAACTGGAAAGACGTTTTAGAAAATATAAGAACAAATAGTTAGTGACGAAGAAGAGCTGCGATCTCGGTCCACATAGATCCACGTTTATAAACCTGTGGAAACTTTATCCAAAAGCGACATGCATCAAAATTAGTAACGGAGGACGGTGAGACTGCTCAACTAAATTATACGGGAGTGTACCTACGTTCCCCAGGTCCTATGTTCCCCTCTTGGAATGGGACCAGGGAACAAAGGACCCTTTTTTGAAATAAGGGTCCATTGTTCCCCGCTTTTTCCCAAAAGGGTCCTGTGTTCCCCAGTATGTATTGCAACCGGGGAACAAAGGACCCGGGGAACATAGGACCTGGGGAACATAAGGATGACCCCAATTATACTGAATGTTGTTTGGAGCCGGTCTTACTCAGGTTTACCCAAGTGGACTCTCTTGATCAACCTCTACCCAGTAACCAAACCCGCCACCTGTGCATCTCCACACTTTGCCTTTATTTAAAATCTAAAACATTTAAGGCAATTTTGAGTATTGATTGCTCTTGGAGAGATGAAGCAGCTGATTGATGAAGAAGAAAACATGACTTACCTGAACCAGGAGGTCACTGCTGATCCCTCAGTGGGTCCCAAGTTCAGGTTAGATTTTTATTAAATTCCTTTTTTTTTTTTCTTGTTTATCGTCGATGTTTTTAACCAAATATATGATGTTTTTGACGTCACGGCTCCCCCTTGTGGCCATTTTGTTTTGCTTCCCTCCTGGTTCAATGCATATGAAGGGAAGGAAAATGGCTCAAGTGGAAGTAAAAAGATTTCTTTTAATTTATTGCTGCCTGTTTTTGTTTTGTGTGTTTGGTTTTTCTTTTGAATGTTACACCACAATTACACTTTATCCGACCGCGTTACTCTGGTTTCTGTCGCGTTAGCTCTACAGACGTTATTGTTTTTGGCAAAATCCTACCACTGATTATCTGAAGAAGCATTTACAAAACGTGAAAAATGATGCCTTCAAGTGCGATCGGGACCAACTCAAAATGCCCGAGCCTTGACATCCTGAAGTGCTTTAAAGTGTCCTCGACTGTCACGAACCCTCAGAGTGTGATCCCGGCGCTAAAACAAACCACTCGTCTCAAACTAACTTGGTATGGCGCTACATTTCGCTTCGTGATTATCATTCCAGTCTAACCAGCTTCAAAAACCCCCAAAATGTAGCTCGCTAAACTTTATTGTGAACTATTTTAAAGCTGCATGTGTTGCCGTCGTCAGAATCGAAACACAACAAGCAGACGGATAAAATCGATGCAGCTTTAACCTAAAACGATTGTGCTCTCATTTTGATTAACTTCAGATTAACGGAATCGGCTGTAACGGTGTTCAGATGGCAGGAAGAGTGTGGAGATTAAAAAAACAAACACCTGAGAAGAGTTTCTTTTTTGTACGGAGTCCCTGAAGTGACAAATGTCTCTAAGGACATTTGTAATTATCTGCGATGAGTTAATAAAATTGCGTTTTGTACATTAAATCACTTGTATGCAAACTTTACACTTCTGTTCCAGCTTCCTTTGTTTTTTCCCTGTCAGAACATCGGGCGATGTTGAGAGGAAAATAAAGCCCCATTCGCACGGGATCAGTTTTACCTAGGGACCACATGCGATTTGTAATAATTGTGGAGAATGTCTGTGATGTTAATCCCGTGCGAATCGGCCATGTCAGTAATTTGTAAAGTAAAAATTCCCCCGCGAATTACCTACTATATTTTATAACTC
>OMNN01035900.1:4546-44350 GCA_900302755.1 Chromis chromis | reverse complement strand
GCATAGAAAAAACAACTAGTTCACATCTTTCTACAAGTAAATATTTATGTTTGTTTGGTTAAAGGAAGGTGTACTCAATACTGATGTAGCATATGCATGAGTTTAGCATCGCATTCCTCTCTTGCTATGGTGTTACAGTTTTTTCTCCATTGCTTTGGAACAATTCTCAAATGATAATTACCTCTTCTTCTTTTTGTAAGCAACATGTGCAACCACTGGGCACTTGTTCAAAGCCAATTTTTATTTCTTTATAGAAGAACAGGATGCCTTTGTTGTCATTGCACAGCTGTACAATGGAATTTTAGGACAACTACTGTCTGTGGTACAAAAAATATAAACACAAGCATATGCAAGATAATAAATTATTTTATAAACTCACAACTGTCTGCTATATTGCATATGTTGTCAGCTGAATATATATTGCTGTTCACAACCATAGACTGCATTTAAAAATGGATGGACTCCAAGGTTTTCTCAACATTAGTTCTGAAGCATAGTATTGTAGTTCTGTCTGTCACTATATTCACAGTGTCTTATTCCGCTGAACTCCTGGCGAGTCCATAATTGAGCAAAGAGGTGGAGTATGAGTGGAGCTGAGGCGGGCGATGCAAACATCTCTGGCATATCCCTGTCACCTGTCACCCAAAGCAGCCATGCTTTCAATTAGGAATAATTTTAAGCCTTAATACAATTTAAATGGATGAGTTACATAAAAACTTGCACCCAATACAGTGATCATAAAGTGGGAAATCGGCTATAGAGACCAAAACCATTTTTTGTACTAGGCTGTAAACTTGTTTATTTCTGCTGCAAAGTTGGGTAGGTTAATATGGGTGTCTATAGGGATCGACTCGCTTTTATAGTCAGCCTCAAGTGGACAGTCGAGAAAATGCAGTTTCTGGCACTTCTGCATTGGCTTCAGGTTGCCGCCTGGTATTAACCCTAAAATAAATCTTTTCGTCCCTTAATGAGAGGTGAGTCCTCATAGTGTCACTGTATAACCAAGCATCTATGCACACAATGCCATTGATATAGGCCTAGAGAAACACTTACACACACTTTTACTGTCTTTATTAGAACAAGATAATGACACTGCAAATGCCAGGCAGCAATTAAGTCACAATCAATTTATTGAATTGGGATTTAAATGTTTGGACTCTGTGGGATTATACTTGTGTAGCAAATGAAGCAAATGTCCTGAATGGGTTGTATAACACTTTAAAAGCCTATCTGTTTAATGTGGCCAGATTTACAATGACGTTGGTTAAGTTATGCTCCCTCCTTGTTAGTTTTATGTTGGTCTGTCTCCTGTAACAACTGTCGCCTTCATTATGGAAAACGTGCACACTGCTCTTGTATTTACACAATTTTTTTTCTTGTATTCACACACAGTTTTGTTGATTATGTTAAAAAAAAATCATCGGACTCCCAGCTGAAACTTTCTTGGGACTTCAAGTGAATCCCTTAACAAAATATGTGACTGGCCGGCTGAGACTGTATCAGGTTAGGTGTAAAGATGGAAGACCTCCTGGATAACCTTGAGCACTTGCTATATTAAGCAGCCTAAGGAGCCATATCCACCACCAAGCCTTTTTCTTTAGTTGAAAAAGTTTTGGAAAGCATTAAAAATACTTTTCTCTTTACAGACACAGAAAAAAATGTTGGCTGCAGCAAAAAAAAAAACTCTTTGATGGACATAAGTCAGAAAGCACTTAAATTATTAGTCATTGCTCTGTGTTGTCAGTTGGTGACTATAAACAGTTTAAATTTTTTTAAAAGTAGAAACAATTGCAATGTGTTTTGTTTGGTTTTTACTTAAGCATGTTGGGGTCTGACCTGTGCTTTAAATCCTCCCAAATACTATAAAGTATTTCCGATTTTGCATTTTCGTATAGATTCACCACAGCACAACACTGATTGGTACGTCTGTGCATTTTCCACTAGATACTCTTTAGACATCTGACGTTGTGTCTCACTGAAAGAGAGAAGCACCGAGAGTACTTTTTTTTTGCAATTTTCCAGAAGTGTTTGCTAAGTAATAGCACCGGAAGGAAACACACTTATAAATGCTTAATGCATTATTTATTGCCTTTGTGGAAGATTTCATTTTGTGCCCGAAGTAATTTTAAAAACATCTCTCCTTAGCACAGTTTGTCAGGCCACAAAATTTTGGTGGGAGGATCGGTGTTTTGAATGACTTTTGCCCTTTTTGTGTTTTTTTGCCAAGGGGCAACAACCAAACTGCAACAGCTGGTTGTTGTTGGTTCATGTTCTTTGGCAGAAAATACTTAGATAGCAACTGTTTCTGTTAAGAGATGCTGCTATTGATTCACAATTTTAACATTTCTTTTGAAAGATTTTAGTAGAGCCAGTAACATGGTACAAAGGTTAAAGTTAAAATCAGTAGAAATGTATTTAGTTTTTTAGCTTCTGCTACTTTTTCCTCAAAACACGGGCCGAGAAGACAGAGTGCCATCTTCACTGTCCTTGAAGATATACATCACCTAAACGTGGCTGTTGCGTTGGACGGGAACCAATTTACCAGTCTTTGCATATCTCTGTATACCATGAACATTAATTATCAAGAGCGGAAACCATATGCCTTAAAGCATCTTTTTCAAGCTTTATTTTATATGCTCACAGCACACAAGGAGAACAAAGCTTTACTGTGGATGTTATTTGGGAGGCCAGATGTGGTTTGAACCTATGTTTCGCCTGTTTTAGTTCATTGCGGTTGGTGCTCATTCGAAAGTTTTACAAGTGGCTGTAAATTTTAAATTGAGTGGTTGAGGTTTATATTCAACACTTTACAATATGGTTGACAGAAAACAAAATGTTCAGTATGACGACCTACATTTGTTGTATGTTTTGTAGTGTGTACTTGAGGTCAGACTTACCTCAGAGTGTAGTTTACCTCCTATTCCTTATGTTTACAACCATATGATGTTTCACAGTGTGGAGTAATCCCGGAGAAAAGAGCAAAGCAGACTTCTTGAGTGCAAAAGAGGCCAAGATTGTATTTACAGTGCTTCTCCATTCGTGTGAAACTCAAAGTAACAAAAATAAATAAATTTACAAAGAAAACATTATTTCAAAATCAACCCATAGCAGCACAAGCACATGTCTTATGCAGCAAAATCTCAACTCCTTATATATGGCAATCAATCCCCACCTTCATCACTTCAGCCCTACCATCATACAGCATGGTAACCTCCTCTATGACTTGGATGCAAATAAAACCGCAAACAACATCACTGTGCAAACTACAAACTCACTGGCATTTCTAGATGTGTCCGTATGAGCTGAACATTCAAAGTCTCTACTGAATGACACATTTCAATACAGAAAGAAACATTCATAAAGAAAGAAAAAACACCCTCCACTTGGTCTGGCTCAGTGAGGTCACTGTGACATCACGGATACCATAAAACCAGGAAGTGCTGGGCGGCTGGTTTCCAAACACTAGTCCTGCATGGAGTCAGAACAAAGAAGCAAAGAAAAAGTAAGTATGAACAAAGGAACAATCAATTAAAACCACAGTTGATTAATTAATTTAAAGTAAAGTAATTTAAAGGATAACTGAAACTAATGAATGCGGTGTGTGATAGATGTAAACTGTAACATAATAACACAAACAAACCCAGGATAGTATGTGCTGCAATGTTGTACTAGCATGGTTAAATTAAAGCAAAAATACACAGATAAAGAAAACAGAAGTGTCAGTGGAGAGGAAAGAAGGGTGTTCTCACTTACTGTGTCACACACAAAAGAAATAAATCCAGTTTTAGATCATGTTCAGCTGTGTGCTCTTTATTTATTTATTTATTTAGTTATTTATTGGTCATTCCTTAAGGTAAGATAGAACTTCATAAATCACGAAGGAAATTCTTGAAATTCCCACATTTGTTTCATTCACAGGGCCGCCACCAATCTCGCCACCATCTTGATCATGGTATCTCCCCTGCCGGGTAAGTGTAATTCATAATTACAGTAACATAAATGTCCCTTGATATATAAAAGGCAAAGTTTTATCTCACCGAAGTAAGAATTGTTTGTTAGCCCCACATGAATATCATAAATAAGGTTAATAAGAATATTTAAGTTGGTACAACTCAATGAAATCAACAGTAGTCAAAAGCTGAGATAACTCCATGGCATAATGCTGCCTTGAAATTTTAGGTGTTCTTTTTTTTTTTTTTTTTTTACAGTGTATCCGTGCACTGTATCAAACCTAAAAAGGTTAGACTGCTGTTTTAAAGAATAAAACGAAAACTTCCTCCCATGCTATATTCCCATGTCAGCTTGACTGTATGGCAGAGCAAAGCTCACTATGTCATTAAACCTTATTAAAACCAGACGACCAACTACAAAGGGAAAACTGGTGTTGAAAGCAAGTTTAGTAAAGGGCTGTATTAATAAGTCTTAACTTTACAGCTTTATTCTGGTTTTTAACTTAGGTGTAATGATCTGTGACATCTAAAGTTTTCAACTCAGTGCAAACATCGTGGAGTACTTAACAGTGACCTTTCCCCTTTCTCCTTTTGACATCTGGAATGTCGCCCAAAAGAGCTGAGTGTCGCACAATCTTCACACCTCTTTGAGGAAATATAAGAATGTTTACCTCCATAATAAAGGGATAAATAAATTTAGCTTCTGTACAATTGCCAGGCTGTAAACATGTTTATGTCTGCTGTAAAGTTGGATATTTTAACATGGGGATCTGGCGGTATTGTCTCGCTTTGAGTCGGCCTCGAGTGATTGGTTCCTAAAGTTTCCGCACTTCTTGTTGGCTTCATTTATCCGTCCCAGAGGCTGCACCCTTCATAATAACTGATTATGTTGGCTCTCAGTTGAATAGTTATTCTCTAGAACATGTGAATTCTTTGATTGTGTAAGTCATGCACAATAGTCCATGCCATTGTCCGGCATATATGAATATCATTACATGTATAGTCACAAATAGGGAGTTTTCACATCTTACATCACATGTCAGCTGACAGGTGCTATTCATGAGTATGGATTCAGCCAAACATATTTACAGAGAACAACCACAACAGAATCTCAATTTCTGAACACGGAGGAAGCTGGCCAGGTAAATAATGAAGAGGGGCAACTGCCTGCTCGGGGAAGAGGAAGAGGAGAAAAGATGTGAAGTGGTGTAGTGAAGGGAAGACACTAAAGTGGAGGAAGAAACAGAAATGTACAGCTGTCCATCTAATGAACCATGGCTTTACAATGGTTGAGGCTGGTCACTGTGTCCAGCTTAATGTAAATCATGCATCAGTGTCTTCAACTATCCACAGGGAAAACAGGCATGTAGTCAGCCAGTACTGGAATTATTCATGTCACAATCTTCCAGTTATAGCAAAACTGACTCAAGGCAATACGTTTCAGAATAAAAGTCAAGAAAGTCATGCTGTTATAAAATAAATACGTATGCACTCACTACAGCACAGGGCTGTTCTTCGTACAGCGCATATACAGTAATATCTATTCCTGATCTCCAGTGTGACGTTAGTTGACAGTTGGAAGAAGAGCATTTTTCACACCTCAGCAAGAGCAAAAGATCTGCAACATGGTGGCAGAATATAGTGCCATTACAGAGAGGCAGATCAGACAGACTGTTACCTTAGATGACAATGGCGCCTTTCAAAATCTCAACTTTGCAAGCATCTTTACAATAGATAGAAGTGTCGGATGACCATGAAACAACTCTACAAAAAGGGTGCCATTTTAGAAAAACACTGACAGAGTGAAGGAACTGCAGTACAAGCTTGCTCAGGTAAAACAGAGGTGTGAAGTATACCTAGTATACTGTGCAGTGTTATTGGTTTTATGTACTGACAGTATATAGGCCTGTATATGTTTATAGAGGATGCAGAGAAGAACACAGAACATTTTTACTTTGCTGTAACTGTGTGATTCCACAGTACAACTGCTTTGTTGGATGTATTACAGGGACTAATGGAGGAAATGAAATCCTTCACATGCTTGTGTTTGTGGGCGAATTTGATCAAATTAGCCAAAGGCAGGAGACGTGGCTGAAATGTTACAGACCACTGAACCACAGTTGGTGTCCCATGTCAGTATGGCAATATCACTATCTGTGCTGCAATATTGGAGAAAGGTGTGCGTACACATATTTCCAACACCCAGAGACAAGTCTTGGACACCCTCTGCAGAGATATTAACATTCAGAATGAGAGAAATTTGGTCAGGTATGACTTCCACCATATTCTCCATTCCTGAATCCAGTCTTTTCTACATAGAGACGGAAGGTGTATAATCATTGGTGTCAATAACAAATGTGTCTGTTTGCGGCAATGGATGCTGCTTGAGCACCACAATAGAACATTACAGGGTTTGTTTGCAGCATGCAACCAGATTTATGTCCCTGTTGCATCCAAAGGGGAAAATATCAGGTATGTTGTTGAGTAAAATCTGTTGCCAGATAGGAAATCCAGCTTTACTGTGCTACAGTGTTTGGCCATACATTATTTAGCTTTGTTTTTGTATAGATGTATCTTTGTATTATGCAGTGCTGTGTAGGTTTTCTACTGAAAACATAGCATTCAGTTAGTTTTAGGAAAAAACAACACTGTAGTGCAGTAAACACTCAGTGTCAATTACAAAAAACATAAAAAATGTGTATATAAAGTACATTTTTAGGATCTACTGCCATATTGATCCAACATCTACACAATCTACCCTTCCAAAGGAACTTTTAATTCTAAGGGCATTCACTTTATATATGAGACAATAACTTTGTTTCTTAGTATAAGTTGAATGTTTTTGGTGAGTCATGACCTTTTGCAGGTGGGTTGCCATGGTGTTTCGCTTTTGTACATACGGTTGTCTGGCAAATGCTCCAAGAGCTTTCAGAATGTTATCACTGTTTCAAGGAAGCAGCCAAAGCAATTGAGAAAAACTATAATAAGTGTCAGCACAGCAAGGGCTAGTTAGTATTGCCTGGTCTCTCGCAATTCAGCAGCGCAGTGACCCTGACAGATACAAAAAGCTGCACTACAGGGGACGCAGCCAAGTAATGCATCATAGAAGCAATGTTCTAGTCACTCTGCTGTCTCTCTTCTTTTTTTCCCTCTCTTCACTATGCCTTTCGTGCCCTCCTCACACATCTTGCAAGGACATCACCCACCAGCTGGTGAATCTGCATTTGTTAGTGCAACTAAGAATCCGCTGTGGTGGTCATTGCCTCCGACCATCAGGACAATACAATATTTTCCCCAAAAGTTGCTCCAAGTCTTGCTAAAAGAGGGTATTCGGTATTATAGTTGTCAGTAAACAAACTCTCAGCTCAGAAAATGTATAAATGTGAAGAAAGAGATGAGCTGTGCAGACTTTTCTCAGCAATTAATAGAAATATTTAAAGTCTAGTGGTGTTGCAGATGTGTTTAATTGAATGTTTGCATTATTCATGTTTGATGTCTTCCTACCTGGTATTAATATTCATAATACAGACACTAAATCCAGGATTTTCATTCAATAAGTGACACCTTAAAAAATAATGAGTCCAGGTATGAGCTAAAGGCAGCAGTTAAGAGCCTTCAGCAGTCAGTCCCCTGTTTGAATCCTGGCCGGACCAGACTTTTAGTGCATGTCATTCCCCTCCCTCTCCTCCCATATTTTAAGTCTCTATCCACGTCACTGTCTGATAAAAGCAAAAATGCCAAAAGAAAGACTGCAGGCAAAAGATTTCGCAGCCAAAATATGGCAGGAAGGTTTTGTGTTTATGCTTAAACCCACAATCACCATGTGCGTCACAAAGCTACAGATTCAGTGGGCAGAAGGATTCTTTTGCATGAAAAATGAACATTTCTATTTGTACAAATCACTAAATAAAGTTTTTAACTTGCTGCTCATTCATCTGAGTTTGAAGCAACGGTATCTACACCAAAGGGCTTCCTGTCTAGCAGGCAGAATTAGGCCACGGAGATGTACTAAAGAGCACGACTCAAAGGACTGATAGAAACTTAGAGAGCAAATAAAGTCTTTTGGCTGTCCGACTAACTATTAGACCACAGCTTTCTGTTTTCCGCTCAGAGCTGCTGAGGCTGTTCAGCTGCATGTCGAAGGACCTGCGATTCTGCCAAGTAATGACATAATTTCTCACAATGCTGTATTTCCTGCCTGGACACTTTCATCAGTCCACTGAGAGAACAAGAGGGATGGGAACGATGTAAAACAATATTCAACAAGTATAGAAACCCATTTACAGTCAACTCAATCTAATATCTCAGGTTCTAACCAACTGTAACCAGGCCATGCTTTACACCTTCCCTTAAAAATGTTACTGTTTTGGTATTACTGGCAGCTTATTCTGCCCCAGTATGAAATAACAAGAAATTGGATAAAGTGTCCCATAACAAGTATGCTAAACTGAAGATAGTCAGAAAGACGATTCCTGCTGTTAATAATATGCAGCATACATTGTGTGGACTAATGGCTACTGGAAGGCATCTTAAGACCTGAAAGTTTGACAGATTTCAGAACCAGTGTCTCTCTCTGCCTCCATTTCCTTCTCTCTTTTGTTTTCACATTTGCATTTTTGTCTATTAATCTTTTGTGCCTGAAAATCATAAAGGATGCATATGAAAAGACAGCAAATCTTCCCAGGAACGCGCCACATGTTCAGCAACACAGTTTGACCTTCATCACAACGAAAATAAAATCAAGCAACATGCCAATGTAAGACGAATATAGTTGGAAGATTAGTAATTGGGATTTTATTCTTGAATTAATCTTCCCTAAAATCCCATCACAGCCATTCAGTCCAAATCATTGTTCAACATGCTGACCAAGTAATTACTGGCAGAACTGGCCACAAAGACCTCAGTTGTCAAAACAACTCTCAGCTATTCTTTTACTTTGGGTCTACAAACCAAACACAGTAGAATTAGTGTTCAACAAACCAAAGTAAGAGCCTGTTGTGATTAAGCCACTCGAAGACGGAGGGATCACTCACAAGTTTTGCTTTAAAAACAACAATAATGGCTGAAAGAGCATAGAAACTGCTTCTGTGAGCAATTATAAAAAGAAAAAAAAAATGCCTTAACACATTTCAGCACAAGGTGCCCGCAACTAATAGGTCACCAGGTAATTAATTCCTAGTCTTTAACCTGATAAAATGAGACAATGGCCACTTAACAACTGTGAGATTCACTAATGTGGCATTTCTAAAGCTGTGACATTGGGAGGTAATAATGGTGTTTATGGACTTTAACTGTGGCAACCTGAGCTAATACTGATTGGTATGATAATTGCAATGATAATCTGATCTACAGCTACTGGCCCCACCAACCTCCTCAGTATGTATTGTTCTGTTAAGGCCAGTTCATGCTTTCTGGGTCCACAAGGGTATATGTGATGCAATTTTCGTCTGAAACCCAAGTCCTTGAGGGGCCATGTGGACTGTCTGTCTGGTCATCATATCTTTTTTTTTTTTTTTAAGATTTATTTTTGGCTTTTCGCCTTTATTCGATAGGACAGTGGATAGAGTCAGAAACAGGAGAGAGTGGGGAAGGACATGCGGTAAATGCCCAAGGTCGGACTCGAACCCGGGTCAGCCACTACGTCTCTGCATGTGGGTCATGCAACACAACCATTAGGCTATCGGGGCGCCCCCTGGTCATCATATCTTGATAAGAGTCTTAATTAAAGTAGTCGCTGCTGGACCTTGGAGGTGCTTTGTTTGTACATGCTTTTCATCGACGGAGCCCACCGTAGGAAGTCCTAAGTTTCTCGGAAATCCTGCTATTTTCACACAATGTGCCCACATGGACACAGAAACCATTAATTAGCCTTTTTGTGTTGTTTGCCTAATTTATAGTCACTGTTTTTCTCTCTCCCTTCTGGGAGAACCAGGTTTACTGAGATTTTTTGCTCTTTAAAATGGAGTTTTTTCTTCCCACTGTTGCCAAAGACCTGATCAAAAGCTAATATTTGTTGGGTTTCTCACTATAACATCATATTGTAAGATCTGGACCGTACTATGTGAAGTACCTTGACTTGACGTATGTTGCAAATTGGTGCTATATAAATAAAACTGGATTGAAATGAAGAATTTATTTGAACAAATCATAGTGTACACTGAAGGGGCCATCAGTTAATCAGGGGTGAGACTGGGATAAGGGTGGTTGGACTCAACCTGAACTCTATAGTTGACTTTTTCTATATCCTGCTGCCCCCTTTAATTAGCGTTATCAGACAAAAAGGCCTAATTAGTCCAAACAATGACACTGCTACAAAGCCTGCACACTAAATCACTGAGTTAAAACAGATTCAGTAGAGCACAGCCACAGTAGTTGATTACCCTTAATCTATATAAATGGGTTGTTTTGACCCTGTGTTCATGTCATTTTTAGTAATGATTTTTGGTATAGTCACCTAGACTACAATATGATTATTTTGACCCAGTTAGATTCAACAACGTCATGTTTTAGTTTAAAACTGCAAAACATACAGCTGTTGCAACTATACCATATTTTAGTTTATGTTAACCCAAGAATGATAAGATGAGCTGATTCACACAACTGAATTCAGAAAAATATCATAAAATAATGTCATCCTTGAGTATACAACCCAAATAATTATCATGTACAGTTTCCGTATATAAAATATAAGTAGGATATGAACCAGAGGCATAAGCACATCCTGATCTGAACCTACATGAATGATGACAACAATAAAAAGGCATATAGTGACTCATTCTTTCATAACGGTGGTTTCAGTTGGCTCTCGACTTCCTTCTGAATAATAAGACGATGAAAAGCTCAAGAGATTGTACGAAGAACTCATGCATAAGAGTCCACATCCAACTGCCAGAGTTGATCTGAGACATTAATTGGGTGGAAACGTCAGGAGCTGGAATGGTATACTGAGAGAGAACATTAATATCATTATCACAGCTGCAGCTTTGGTGAAAATGAAATAGTTCTTCTTGAAATAGTTTGTGCTTTTTCACTTTTTAAAGATCACATCTAAGTTAATGTTGGGGTCATTTACAGCTATGATGATACAGATACAAGGTCTGAATAAGCTGTGGTTTTAATTTGTTCTGAGTGGCTCTCGTTACATATCTTTGATTAAAAATCTAACATTTTCAAAATGTGACATGCAACACCTTGAGCACAGTTTCTTTCTGTTTAATCATATGTGTTGTGAAATATTGTTTCAAGGCTTGCAAGTTAACAATATGATCAGACTGGCTCTCTTCAGCACAATAAAATAAGCAGAAGAGATTCATCCCATGACTTTGTTAATAGCCAGTTTTAACCTTTTTGCTGATTACTTATTCATAGAAACCCAGTTTAGATGAATGTGCTCTTCTTTGAGCGTTCAAAATATTCCATTTCCCCTTTGAATCCTCTGTTGAAATTACATGAATGGAGTCATCAGAGTGCAAGTAAACGAACTTAGCGGCATTGCTCTGCTGCTAAAGTGGACGAGGCACTGTCCCAGCCTCCTTTTAATTTGTCCAGATTAAATGACTTCCTTTATTAGGGGTGAAAATTTAGAATCCTGCAGAATATAGTAAGCACTGACCACTCTTGTTTGAGCAATCAATTAACTTTAAAAAGTAAAAAAACAATAACGTCCTGTGTTTCATTCATCGTCGTTGCATTATAAATGATGTTTCTCAGTCTCTTTGTGAGTATATGCGAAACACAATCTGACAAGCAACGGTTAAGCTCTGCTAGAGGGACAGAATGGCGGTGAGTAGGAATGGAGGTGATGGCAGCTGGTTGAGGGAAGCTCGTGGTGGAGGAGGTGGCAGAACTGGAAAGTGAGTGTGGCAGGCTAGATGAGATGCAGATGAGCTGATGCCTATATAAGCAGATCAGTGCAAGGCAAGCTGACAAACATCGTGAGAACTGGACCTCAAGCACCAACCTGGTGTCATTACCAAGATGTCAAATTCTGCCGTTTTGTTGAAGCCACTGGTGTGCCACCCAAGTAAATATTCAACGCTAACGTGGAAGTAGAGGAGGCTTTTCAATTTAATAGATCCTCATAAGGAGCTTGAAGAGGGGATGAGGTCTAAGTTCTGGGACAATGTTTATTGGGGTGTCTAAGTCTCATCAACACAGATGGCAAAATCCAAGGTTTTCCAGCAGAACACCACATAGTACCAATATGATCAATTTTATTCACTTCACCTGTCAGTGGTCAGAATGTTGTGGCTGATCTGTGTATATTGGCCATCTATTTTATTGTTTTTGTCACTGCTTTTCAGGCAACTAATCATATATTCGATGGAATGGAACTCGTCATCTTGGTAATTCAGAAAATGGAAGAGAAGCAGTTATATTTTAAACCAAAACATGATATTTTCCTAAACCCATCCATGTAGTTTTGGTGCTTCAACATTACCAAACATTAAGTTAAAATGTAAAGTAAACAAATACAAAAATGAAACATATTAATGGTCCCATGTAGGATGCAAACCCCAGTCTGACCTCACGTTCAAACTGGAAACCTTTCATAATGTGCCACAGATGCGAAAATATGTTAGTTTCAGTAAGGAAATTACGTTTCTTTCAAAAACTGAATGCAGTTTAAGTGTATAGAAACACATTTTGTGGAGACCAGGCAGGAGTTGCAGTACTTTCAACCAAGAGACTAAATTCATGTCCAGACTATTTTTTTGTCTTGTTTCATTTTATCACTCACAGTTGGGTTAAGTTTAGTCACCAAAGTACTTGCTTTAGTCTCGGAAAGATCACGGTTTGGTTTCAACCCATTTCCAAGAAGTCACAAGGCAAACTCTTCAATGCTTGAAAAGGAGCAACAGAAACGACACCTGCAAAGAACATCTGGCTACAGTCTCATGGTGTCTATAAATGACAATCAGCAATCTTTTTAGGTCTATCTGACTAACCTGCACGTTGAAAAATGGCATTAAAGTACCCGGTGTGTTTTAATTTGACGCAAGGGGGTCCTGACAAAGGCTTGAAGCACAGGTAGAGCATGATTAATTAAAAAAAAGTGAAAAAAAACACAGGGAGTTAAAAGCAAAAGCATAAGGGGCTGATACACTGATACTGATACAGTGCAGGAGGAAGCAGGGTTTAAGTGTTGCATTGATGAGATGATGAGAGGCAGGTGTGTAGGCTGATGCAATCAGGAGAGCGGGAGGAGCGCCATGTCCACAGAGATACAGACACATGCAGAAGCAGACGCACAGACAGACGAGGGAGCGCAGAAACACAAGGGAGGGGAAATCAACAGAAACACAAGGGATGAACTAACGGCACAGCCAAGACCGTGACAATGCATGTTTGCGAGTGAGAAACGAATCAATGTGAGGCTTCAGTCTGTCGGAGTAAAAGATTATTTTGCATGGAATAAATGAACATGTAAATAGGGTGTTGTTTTTTTTAAAGTTTTGTTTAAAATACAGCAATGATTTTGTTGAAAATTTGCAATTCTTCATCAGTGCAGAGCCAGTAAACATGACCAGGGCACCAGGTGCTGCAAACACCGTCCAAAATTAGCCGGTGTGAGAAGATCCCTTGTCTTGTCAGTCCAGTTTCCAGTTTGTTCCCGCGGTGCTGCTCTTGTAAGTGAATCTGAACCTCTGATCTGCACATGACCTGCATCTGAACCAATGTGACCATTAAAGAGTAAATAAAAATACTGCATTTCTGTGCATAGTATGAAATGTGACATATTAAACAGCAACATGCAGTTTTCTGTGGCAATTCAAGGAATAATAAGCAAAGGAAGGTTAATATAGACTCTGAAATTCTGCCATTTATCATGAAATCTATATATAGTGGATTTGTAATGTTTGACACATAACTCCATTGTATGCAACTGCGCCTTTGTACTGTGTTTGACCTCTCTGTACACAATATTTATTGTCACAGCTGACTGCCCTAAGAGCTAAACTCACAGCAGTAGCCCACTGGGCTTGATTTAAACAATATGGCAAATGAAACGGGAAAGATTATTTATTTTTGCACTCGAGTGCGGCACATCTAGCAAGCAGTTTTCAAAATTATGTGGTTTTTTGGTTTGAGAGGCTACAGAGCCACTGATTGGTCGCACGGTCAACAGTGAAAAAGAACTCCCTTTTTGTTCCATCTGCTTTCTTCGGTGCTGGCAGTTGACCTCCTGATCAGGTTTAGACCTTGTAAAACATCAGCAGTCCCTTTTGTCTGCTGCCTTGTTTGATCTGGTTCAGCACACTTCGACTTCTTCTACTCCATTGTGAAGCATCTGTGTCCACCTTTAGAGATGAGAAGAGAACTCCTGAGACTTTCCTCCTTCCTAATTGTGTCTTTATGCACTTTTAGTCAGGTCATTTCACCCTAAGTCAACACTTTCTCACATACCTATGTCTGCACTTTCAGCAATTGGTCTCCCCTACCACAGACAGCATTTTTTGAGTTTCATATCATTTGTTAAACATAGTGTTTGTACAGTTACCTGGATTCTTGCAACTCTGTGCACTGGGTCGATGAAATTTTGCCATGTGTTTATGTTCTTTAAACACTTTATTCGTAAGAAAGGTTACAGTCAGTTGAAACAGACCTGACAGAAGTCAAACCAGCACCTTTTATTTAGCTGTAGTTGTTCCCCTCCTCTGTTTTATAGTCCCTTTGTTAATTTAATTTCTTTCTGTAATTCTGTTTTTATTATCAGCATTCATTGTTAATGGCAAGAGCTGCTTGAATAAATGAAACCTCTGGATCACAGTTCTGTTTCTGTGCCTCACGCTGTTCTCAAGGTGCTGGTTCTTCTTATTATGCAGACAAATAATCACAATATTTAAATGACACCACAGAAATTGTGGTTTGTTTCACAGCAATCAGCTTCAGCATTAAAACTACCTGCCTGATATTGCGACAGTCCCTCTTGTGCAGCCAAAAGAGGACTAACTCGTCTGGATATGGACACATTGATGGTACTGGATCTTAAATTAAATACATTTCTCTGGGTCTGATGCAGCCACCTCTCTCTGTCTGTGTTATTCTGTGGTCTCAGCAATGTCTCTCTAGCAGAGACACAATCTGCAAAAACTGAAAAAGAAACACAAGCCGTTGCCACAAACCAGGAAATTTACTACTTATGGCTAGTGGCTAAGTTAGGAGGCAGCCACAGATTAACCTGAAACAGAGTCTGGAAAAAAATAATTAATAATGCTTTAAGATATGGACCTTAGTGGCTAATACAAGAGATCAAGATGGAGAAAGATAAAAAAAAAAGAAAAAGAGATGAGCAGCAGAAGCAATTGCAGGACACAAACTGCTCAAATCAATCGATCAGTAAACAGAAAACATCATAGCCTCCTGTGCTGTTCCGACGTCATCATTCCTATTGCTAGGAGCTGTCTTAATAATGAAGAAGCCTAGTTATGAATGACAGGTTCCCTGCTATCAAAGGCTGTTAGTATAACATTAAATATATATCGGTTCAAAATATTGGTTATTTGTTTTTCTTGATGACAAATAATTGGCATCGGCACTGAAAAACCCATATCAGTTGGTCCCTATTTTTCACTGGCCTCCCGAAAACACGTATAGACAAACTTCAACTCATTTAAAACTCTGCAGCCAGGCTCTTAACCAGAACCAAGAGGAGAGAGCACATTAGTCCTGTTTTAGCCGCCTTGCACTGGCTTCCGGTAACCAATAGGATTGATTTTAAGGTCCTCCTCCTTACATACAAAGCCCTTAAGGGGCAAGGACCAAGTTACATTGCGAGCTCCATTATTAGTTACACACACTCAAGAGCACTGCAATCATCCACTGCTGGATTATTGGAGGTTCCCAGAAATGGCAAAAAAGAAAATCGGTGATGCAGCCATTGCTAACTACGCACCTAAGCTATGGAACACAATACCTCTAGACATCAGGGAAGCCAACTCATTAGATCTTTTTTAAAAGAAAGCTTAAGACATATCTTTTTATGTTAGCCTTTAAACTTACTTAGATATACAGACTCAGGGGCAGAAGCTGAGGAGGATAGTGAGGGAAATGTCAGGCGAGGCAGTTAGGTCTCCACCTTCAGCACCCTCTATACTTTCTACTCCCTACCCGAACCAGGGTCTGTATCCCATCCCTACTTTCATCTTTAACTCTTCTACTTCTACCCCCTACCCGAACCAGGGATTGTATCCCCACCCCACTTTTATTGGTGCAGTTGGTGAGAGGCAGGGGTAGGTGATGGTAGTGCCGTTTGTGGTAGTGTAGGCAAGGCGTATAGGTCTTTGTTGTTAATGTTTTAAGTGTTACCTTGTTACCTATGAAGGGCGCTATACAAATAAAGTTATTATTATTATTATTATTATTATTAATAAACCTTTTAAATACTAAATTATTTGCATGTTCACAGATTCTAGATTTCTCAATGATGCATTGATGTCTTTAAAAAAAACTTACAACCAGTTAACTGCAATTTCTATGGTAAAAAAAACAACAAACAGTTTTTTAAATATATTTTCTAATATGTCTGAAGAGGATATTTAGGTTCTTACAAACCTCTCAGTACAGTGTAGCCTCCGTTATGCCTGGTTTTATTTACATGTTCAGAAGAAAAAATATGTTTGGTGTCATGAGCAGTCAAAGGATGTGACATGTTTTCAACACGACACCTGTTACATTCGAACACAGCTCGCTCATACCAACGTGTGAGAGTGTGTCAGTATGTGGGCTATTGTTCGCGTATGTTGTGTTGAAATCACAAGACGAGGCAAGATAACACTTTTTTTTGCTGTAATGTGAGATCACTGATTGTATTGTAGCCATAGCAATTAGAATGTAACTCACAGTCACTTTCTATGTAAATGATACTTAAAATATCAATAGACATATATTGGAAGTGTCTGCTGTCTATAGAGCCTTAAAAACACATCCAGTATGGCAGCCAGTCAGGTTTCAGAAACATTTGGCTGGACTGTGATAAAGTAATCAGGTGGTTGATCCAGAAAACACTGACACATCATCATCATGTGTAAATATGCCAGAAAGCTTTCACTGAACATTGGGTTCTTGGGATGGAAGTAATCCAAACTCTCCATTTAACCAATTGATTGCATAAACTATGTCTAGTCTGCTGGCCACGATGCAGAATTAATTACTTTAACATGCAGAATGTGTTGTATAATGCCAGCTCAGTGGGACATGTTGAATTAGCAGCACCAGGGCAGTCGCTTCTTTTCCCACTACAAAAATATTTTAATTGCATATTCTTGCTGCTCTAATTTTAACATTTCACATTTGAAACATCATCTTCACTGCTCGTTATTCTAAATGAGCCTGATCATTGTTGTGCTCCCACGTTTAAATGCCAGGTTTGTCATTCACAAAACCCACATGATGTGATTATTATTCAGGCAGCTGCTGCCTCCAGCCTTTTCTTCCACAAGGATTAAGTTTTAACGATTCATATCTTCAGTCACACTCTATATCTCTACCTCTCACACACACACGCACACACACACACTGAGCTACTGGCTTCACTGTTTTTCAATCACCTTTTTTGCCCTGCAGCAAAATTAGTCATCTGTGTTATAGTGGGTATTAAAAGCAGTGAAAAGTGAGGTGGAACGACACGTGTACGCTGCCAGAGGACATAAAAACAACTGAGTCGATGACCAGGTTCACACGCAACAACTCACATCCTCATAGGACTGCAGATTAAGTATAGCTCATGTGCACATGCGTTTGGATGCAATTAAAAGAACAGATATGTGTTGGATGACGTTTTTATTTCCTCTGGGTTCAAGGATCAATCTGGCCTTTTAGATTCATTAGAGTCGGATTCGAGTAGGTGTGAACTGTGTTATGTCCAGACCTATCTATAGCAGTGCCACCTCTAAAAGGCTTCCATGGAAAATTACTCAGGCAGACTTCAGGAAATATCAGCAGTGACGATCTCCCTGGAATGAGGAACAAGGTAGTGGATTAACTAAAACTCAAAAGTTGTTTTTTTTCCCCCACAAAACTGAGGAGACGTAAGTGATAATGTCAGGTTAGTGCATTTTGTTGTAGACAGTGGCACAAATGATCATCTGTGATACTGGCCCAAATTGATATAAAATTCACATGGATACCTTTGTAATAATTATAATAATGTCTTATTCTTTGCATATATGCAGTTACACCAGGAAGTAATTCAGAAAATGTAGTTTAAAACTAGAAAAGCACTCGGAGAGCGCAGACCTCAGCCAAGCAGCTCATTTCCACCCATATTGTGATTTACAATTACAATTTACAATTTCATTTAGCAGATGCTTTTATCCAAAGCGACGTACTTCTGAGGGGTTAAGTGTCTTGCCCAAGAACACTTCGGCATGTGGAGGGGCCAGGGATCGAACCGCCAACCTTACAATCATTGGACAACCCGCTAAACCACTTGAGCCACAGCCGCCCCTACAAAACTCCTTTCATTGGCACTGACGGGATTCGAACCAGGGCCCGCGGCTTTGTAGATGGGTGCTCATCCTATTGAACTATGCCTCCTCCTTTGTGATTTCCACAAACAAATTCCTGGATCCAGATGGTAATCCAGAACATCACCAAAATGTAATCATCTGTTCCTTGTCCCATTATCAACATTTCCTGAAAATGTCATTAAAATCCGTTCATGACTTTTCAAGTTATCTTGCTAACAAATGCCAGCAAAAACAGGTAAATATCAAGGGCTCCATCTGGTTTCAAATGGATTTGGCATTGCCATCGTTTCACTCTTCATAGAAAGGGAAAATTGCTACACAATTATATCATGGGTATCCATAATACTGAAATTATGCAACAGCCAGGAAATGCATGTCGGTAGTATCGATCTGCCGCATTGTGGTGGTCTTTGTTATCTCAAAAATGACGTCTGAAAAATAAGTGGTCTGCCGAGGCTTTGCTGCAGTGGCTTCTTCAAACCACCGCTCTCTGCTTTCCCCTCCGCTTTCTCTCGTTCCTTGGCTTCTTCATTTGAGAGCGCACTGTTCACCCACAGACCTCTCCAGGAAATGAGAGGGCCACAATTAATCAACTTACAGAGCGCTTGCAGACATTTGATCAAACCAGAGTCAGCACAGTTATAACTGGAATAATCCCCTGACTCTCACTGTTCTATTAGATATGCCTTGCTATCAGTCCTACCTTGGGATTAAAAAAAATAAAAATGAGAAAACAGTCATTTTTCTATGTCAGCAGATTTGCATGCACATTTGCACTTGTGCGTAGCCACATCCTTACCAAGAATGTCAACATCCGTTTTACCTGGTTTAAATAGAAGCAACTAACCCTATCTGGTGCATGAGTGTCAGTGCTGATGCTTTTTTCCATCCTGCTCATACCTACATATGGCAGCAGGTGCTTTTTATAACAAGGGGAAAAATCTATTTGCTCATGAATTCTAATTTTGAGTCAAAGCAGCCGAGTCACTGTGGGGCAATAATTTCCACTAGACAATCTAATATATAAGATTTTGAATAATACTTAATTTTAAATCAGTGATAAAATACTCAATGACCACAAAAAAAGGATATTGCCACCCACTCTGCCATTGTATGCATCCCTTTAACCTTTGTTCCGTTTGCTGGTGGGGTGTGCTGCTCCTCTCCGCTCTAATAATAATGACATGGTAATTGTCCCCTGTGTAATGGGTTAGAGTCATCATTGTCTGACATGACAGAAGTTACTGCAGCAGAAAAGACAAATGACAGACGTGGGGAGAGATAAGCAGACGAGGCATAACCGCGTCACAAGAATATAAAACAAAGCCTTGTTCCACCTCATTCTTCTGCGAGCTTACATTCCAGCTAGGAAGAAATTCTTTGACTGTTTTTTGATTTGCTTCCTTTGCACTTTTTTCTCCCTCTACTCACATAATCACCAGTGTATTTCCTGCTTCTGCTTTTCCATGGTGGCTCTATGTGTGTATATGTGTGGGTATGGGCTTGCACTTCTGTGTCAAACAGATGCCAAGTCATGCCCCATTTTCCACCCCAAATTTTACGTGTAGGAGTCATTGCATCAGATTACGGTGGGAAACTTAACACCTACGCTACATTGCTCAACACACCGAAACTGATAACGATGACAGAATTTAATTTAGCCTCGTGGCTCTCTGACGTTGTTTTCGTGAGATGATGTGGCAGCTTTTATCCGCTGTGTTGTTTCAGAGCTGACTGAGAAATTGTATTTGTGAAAATAAGGCTGAGTCAGACACCTATACTTTGCTTCCATTTGTCTGCATTCAACCTAGGTTTCTCATTCAATGTGGATGGCACGACACCTTACCAATAGTTCGACACTATCCTGTTCTTTGCTGAAGCAGTTTATCATATAAATTTAATTTCAGGTTGTTTTTTTACTAGCTCAGAATGGGGCTTTGGCAGGTGACCGTCCACAACAGTAAATATGATCGGTCCATGTACAATTAAGGCAATGAGTCTGTTACTTTAACTGACAGAAATCTACACATTTTCCTGTTATTTCTGACTATTTGATGAGCAAAAATGTAGATTATGCTTGAGTAAGCAAAACATAAATTTACAAAACCAGTCAAAAAAAAATTTATTTAAAAAAATCTCAGTTTTTACCATTTTGGCTCCGGCTAAAACCTCTTTGGGAGGTGAAAAATTCCTCTATGCAGAAATGTTATTAGTCATTTTAGCAATGCTTCTTTCTGTCATTCAATTTATGATGAATTGTATCGGGGTGTCTTATTCCTAAAATCATAGTGGTTTTTGGGGGCAGTGGTGGCGCATCGAATCCCACTGTGGCCACTGTTGGGCCCTAGAGCAAGGCCCTTAACCCCTGACTGCTCCCCAGGTGCTGCACCGTGGCAGCCCACTGCTCCTGCTACTTGTATAGTAGGATGGGTAAAATTCAGAGGTTGAATTTCCCCAAGGGGATGAATAAAGGGTAAATTATTAATTATTATTATTATTATTTATATTAGCTCATGACTTGCATCAATATGTATAACTCATTTCCTAGCATACAATTGCAGGACTTGTCCCAGCTGACGCCAGTGAAAACAAACCACTAGAAACAGGTTGTGTGGCATTTGTTTGTTTTTATCATTTGACAGTGAGGCATGGCGGACGAACGGGAGCATAGAAACACAAAAAGCCCCGCACAAATGCACACACACAAACACAAGGCACTCACTCTCACTTTATCCATGTGGAAATAAACACCGTGGTTATATATCAAGTGAAGAGTGCCGAGCAGAGCTCTTTAATGTTTCCACTTGATTTGGAGTGTTTGGCTTACATCCTGTCTGCTTTATCAGAGGGTCAGGAAGCGTACACAATGGAAGTGCATGACCCTCCTGACCCACCAATTTCCTGCTTCCTCTCACACACACACATGTACAAATAAAATTACAGATTTTGGTGACATTGGTTATTTTGTCGCTGTAGAACAGCTTGAAGGAGCAGAATTTAATGGCCACATGAGACTGTGCACTTGCTTGCAATTATGTTTGTGTGGTCGTGCTTATACGTGTTGGTCTGTGAGTGTAGGTGTTTACCAGGCTGCCTCTCCTTTCTCTCTGGCAAAGCTGATGCTGCGCACACAGCCTGGCAACAGCAGCAGCAGATGGTTAGTAAAGTCATTTTTCACTCGTTCCAAGGACTACTTTCTGAGTCCCTGAGTTACATAATGTTTTTTCACACCTCCTCTGTCTTAGCGGAGTCCAAACGTCCTGATGTACTGCAAGAAATCTGTTTTTTCCCCTTGTTTTTCTTATGTCTCCGTCTTTTTGTCTGTTTCTTGTTTTGTATTTCTCTGCCTTTGACTCCTTGACTGAGCTCTCTAATTAGCGACAACACTGTGTGGGAGGCATATTGACGCAAGGCCACCTCTTATGGCGTCTTGACATTCACCTCTGTGACTCCTTTATTAAGCTGGTAAATAGATTTGAGCTGCTTTGTCATAGGATTATCATGATGAGCTTTTTTTTTGTGTTAGTTAGACGTGTTTAGAAACGTGCCATTATGTGGGTTTTACTTTCTCTAGCATCAAACGCATAGGGTTACAATATTAAGGAAACAGGGTTTAAGCTGCTGGTGAATGGAAATTAATGCAGTTTATATTTCACTGCTGTTCCTCCCTGATTTACACTTGCTTTGCTTTTCCTCACCCTCCTTTTTCCTCCCTGTTGCCAGCCTCACACATTTATAATGAAGCACATGCAGCGTGTCAGGGTGTGTGATTGTGTATGTATGGGCGCTTGTGTGTGAGGAGAATAATTATCTGTATTCATGTGACTGCAGTAGGTTTCACCACATTAACTTCCCACATGATGAATAACAGATGAAGTGCTGACCGGAGTTGTTGAAATTCTAGCTGCATTATTATAATCAAGATATTTAAAAGAAGAAAAACCAAGATGCTGCTTTCTCACCTTCACAACGGGGATTAAATATCTCTTTTCTTCTTTTATCATGATTCACTTGTGTGGCAGGAAGAACAAATTTCAAATTTTACATTGTTTTTGTGCTTGATGTTGTATTGGGCTCATAAAAAATAAAGTAAATGATTTAGCAGCACAGAGAGGTGTTGTCTTGCAATGCACTGCAGTTTACAGTTGCAAAAATATCTCAATATGATCTTCTGTAAAAGTGAGAGGCAGATAGATGACCACTGGATGTCTTGAGTGGTAGGACACGTGAATGTAGCGTTGTGTGAATGTTAAATAGCTCCAAAACTCTGGAGTGACTCACTAGCTGAAGGGTTAACTGCAGCATCACCAGTTCTATTCTATCCAGGGACTTGTGTTGTATGTCATTGTTTCCTGCTTGCCTCCTCACTATTGACTGTCCCATAAAGGCAAAAAAAAAAAAAAAATCATCTTTACAAAAGCCTAAAGATCTTATATACTGATGATATTTTTGTAGAGGGGCTGATTTGGGCTTTATCTCGCTTTACAGTGACTGAGGCATCTTCTGGCAGTTGGCTAAGTGGTTAATTGACAGCACTTACAGAAACACCGACATGATGTGTCACAACATATCAGAATTCCCATTGGCGTAAAGCTAGTGTGAGGATGTAAGTACTACAGTGGTGTGCTTGTTTTATTGCATTGCATGGTGTAAGTGGTGTTTAGAGGTATAAATGTATTTTTTTATGGGTCAGTACTCTTTTATCAGTTATTGATTAATTTGCAGTGGTTCCTAAAATAATGTCCCCACATTGAGAACCACAGCATCAGGCTTCATTGTCTGAGAACCATGGATGTCTGCAGAAAATGTCTTGGCAGTCCTTTAAAATAGAGATATTTCACTCTGAACCAAAGTGGCAAACTGACTGACCGACATTTGCAGATGGAAATGGGTTGTTTGATCTGTGACATGAGTGTAGTCATCTGCACCTGATCTGGGCTTAAAAAGACCTTGATCAAAGAGTCGTAAAAAATGGGAGGTGGAATAATTCGATGGCAGGACTCACGGGTGAGATAAGGAGAATGAGAAGGGACAGGCAAGCAAGGACAGCTAGTGAAAAGAGAAGCTTGAAAGGTTTTTTTTAGAAAAGGCAGAATGTTTTAGAAGAAACCAGCAGGGTTTTGTATCTTAAAACTTGATTTGGTAGCTCACTGAGAAGATTTAATGCTCATTCAGGCGTTCTTACAGCAATCACAACCAAGCCAAGCATTCAGAACAGCAAAGACATCCTAGACTGCCCTAGTGGCAAAGCAGTTTAACTTCTCTGTATCGTGGACTGTCCAGTCTCCCACAACAAGGCAGGACAGTTAGTAATATTACATCTGTATAATTCCTGTAGATAATCCTCACTATTAAAAATGTCCCCACAAAGTTGTAGGACATACACCAAACAGAGTCTGCATTTACATTTGTGTGTATGAGTAAGAATGAAAACTATCACATAGTGTCTGTGAAGATTCTCAGTCATCCAGGTCGTGGTTATCCTTGTGTTCAATCGTAGCATCTGGACTTGCTTGAGTTTGTGCGAAGACGTTTCACCTCTCATCCAAGAGGCTTCATCAGTTCATCAGATGAAGCCTCTTGGATGAGAGACTTATGAATTGGATGGAAAGCAAGTATTGCATAGTCACGTGGCGTGCACATACACAAAGATATGTACCCAAGAATTCATCCCACTCACTCAGTGAAGACACAAACGTTTTGCACTTGTATAAAATATCACAAGGACAGAACAAGCTATTTCTATTAACACTTTATTTCTCTAAGGTCATAGGTTGAAGGAAATCAATAAGTACACATGAATAGATCAGACAAAGGTTTAAAGTCTGTGGGGAAATGAAAAGGAAGGCACGTGGCAGGTAAAATGACAATGTGACATAACTAAACGGGTAAGGCAGCAATTTTAACATAGAGGCGATTGAGATATTGCTTTTCTGTGGTAACAGAGAAACACGATCAGGAGATGCTTGAGGAGTTGTCTACCAACATGTTAGTTTTGTGGTAATTACACTAAGTTAAATATTTGCTTTTCTGCTCCAAGTGATTAATAAATCATTCACTGTCAGCCACAGATGTTTCAGAAAAATGAGAGATGCTCAAACGTGATTTCCCTTCAGCAACCGTTCTGCATCTTTGGCACAAACACAAAACAAAACAAAGTTCTCAGATTACACATGCGTCACTCCACCTCTCACTCCCTGCGGCAAACCACTCAGTGACATAAGAAGATGTGGACATATGTACCCATCTGCCTGTTGTGTAGTTGTGAGGATGTAGAGATTTGTTAAATGCATCATGCTTGTCTTTGTGTTTCGCTTTCTATAGTGTTTGCACAGTTGTGATGTTCAAATATGAGATTTTCATGAAGATTTTCGTCATTATTGATTCTTTTGAGCTTTAGTTCAGCTGTGTTTTGCAGGATTTCTTTCAATTTTGATGACAAAAGTTTTTATTTTTTATTATTTAATTTTTCAGACAAAAATGTAATTGTAAGAAGAAAACACAAAATGCAGTTTTTGAGTCATGATTTCATTTATTGAAGGAAAAAGGCTGTCCAGCCCATCTTGCCTTATGTGAAAAAGTAATTGCGCCCTTAGCTACCAATCTACCAAATGACCAAATCCATTTGTCAGTTGGGTTCAGTTTCACCAGCCACACCAATGTATAATTACTGCCAGGCTTGTTGAATCTAAACATCACTAAATAGAACATGATGCCACGTTCTAAAGAGATTCAAGAACAGATGAGAAACTAAGTCATTGACATTTACCAGTCTGGAAAGTGTTACAAAGCCATTGCTCAGGCTCTGGGACTCCAGAGAATCACAGTGAGAGTCATTATCCACAAATGGAGAAAACATGGAACAGTGGTGAACCTTCCCAGGAGTGGCTGGCCTGCCAACATTTCTCCAAGAGCGTGTTAATATCTAATCCAGGAGGTCACAAAAGAACCCAGATGAACATCAAAAGATCTGCAGACCTCACTGGCCTCAGTTAAGGTCCGTCTACATGATTCCACAGTAAGGAAGACACTGGGCGAAAATGGCATCATGGGAGAGTTGCAAGGCACAAACTACTACTGACCAAAAAGAACATAAAGATCCATCCGGCATTTGCAACAACAAATATCTGGATGAGCCCCAAGACTTTTGGGGTAACATTTAAATTTAAAAAAAATGTAACAAACGAACATGAACTTGTTCATTTTTAGGACTGTGGACTTAGTTCAAATTTTTTAAAAGTGAACTATGAACGTGAACTAGTTCATTTTCATATGTATGAACTGAACTTTGAGCTAGTTCTTTCAAGCATGAACTGGCACAACACTGGTTGTTGCTGCCAAGGGTAGACCAACCAGTTATTAGGTTTAGGGGGGCAATTACTTTTTCACAGGGGGGATATAGGTTTTCAGTAAATCTTCAATAAATCATTATTTAAAAACTGCATTTTGTGTTGTGTAGGTTATCTCTGTCTAATATTAAATCAAAAATATTAGTTTGATGATCTGGAACATTTAAGTGTGAGAAATATGCAAAAATAGAAGACATGGTCTTTGGGTTAAATCAGCTGCAATGGGATTAATAAAGATTACCTCGAAGCGGTGGATGAGTTTATCAAATACAGGTCTAAAAAATGCACAGTAAAAGTTAAAAGGAGAGTGTAGGAGTGAAGAGAAATAAGTTGGAAAAAGCAGCAGTTATAGAGTTTAGAAAAAAACAATGTACATCAACTCTGTCATCACACTACATACTGTAGGTGGATGTTATTAATTAATTTAAGTGCAAATTGAAAAATAGATAAACAGAATATCTGGGTCCAGTTTTAGTTTTCACTCCTTTGAAATACAAAAAATTTTGAATGAGTCAATGGATATCCATAAACCCTGTTTTACAAAAATGACATGAAGCTTGGATGCATTTTGTTTGCTCTACTCTAATGATGAAAATAGTGTGTGGCACATAGTGATTCATACACTCTTATACAAAGCAAGGAACTATTGCTGCTGCTGTTGCTGTGCTACTGGCATCTTAAGATGGTTTACACTGTTTGAATTGTGAGCTTTTAAACACACGAAACATACATGTTTATGGACACAGGTACGAAAGTGTATTTGTAAATAGTATGCACTTATATAGCGCCTTTCTACCTTAGTGGTACTCAAACTCCTTAGAATGTGTTTTGCATTCACCCATTCACACACCAATTGCGACAGACTTCCATTCAAGGTGCCTGCCTGCCATTGGGAGCAACTTGGGGTTCAGTGTCTTGCCCAAGGACACTTCGGCATGTGGAGGGGTCGGATATCGAACCGCCAACCTTACAATCAGTGGACAACCTGCTCTACCACCTGAGCCACAGCCGCCCAGTGTCTGCTCCTCTTCTATCTGCACATAATCTCTGCAACACTCTCTCTTTGCACATGTGCTCCTTTGATAACACATCTTTCCTGGTATTACAGGCCTTGTTGCCATAGAGGTAATTGAGATTTCTCCTCCAGTCATCTCCTGTCATGTGTAGTTTTCTCCTCTTCTGCAGAAGTTGAAAATAAAACGATTCCGGGAAGCATTAGAAATGGCTGCACTCTCAGCAAGCTATTTTAACTTGGTTATTTTTTTTGTTGTACCTGTAATTTATTGCATCTGAGTATTGTTTGATGCAACAGCCTGCTTTATTATATCTTTAAATAAGTTAAATAAAAAAACATCTATTTGATCTCTCATGACTACAGTGCAGTAATGTGTCACACTACAGACTTGAGCAGCCCTGACCTTTTATCCTTCAAAAAAAACAACCTCAGGATTTATCCTCTCTCCTCCCACCTTATATCACCTCGTGTCTGTTATGCCAGCAGTAACACCCACTGTGCTGTTCACCTTTAGCTCGCCCTCGGTGCAGCACTGCTGGCCTCATTATCTGCTCTGATAGCCTCCCAGTGCTCCACCTGCCCTCTGCTACCAAACACACTTGCTGCGGTTCTGTGACCCACTACCTCCTTTGTGTGTCTCGAAAGCTATGTGTGTGTGTTTCTGTGTATTTATCTAAATTCAGCCCTGTCAAACTAGAAGTAATGAGGTCAAGTGGTTATCTAATCTGATTGGGAAAGAACAGCTGTAGATCGCTCTTTACTTTGGTGTAACCTGGTTTAGGCTGACAAACAGGTGGGGCTCACCACTCTCTGCAAAATGCGGAAAATTATTAAAAATGTTCCTACTGTCAGTATTCAAAATCCTTGTCATCTTTGGTGCTCTTATGAGGTCGAAGCGAATACAAGAAAAACTCGGTGAAACCCTGATGTAACTCTGACGTCGGTAGACGCCATGTTCTAGGTCAGGTGCTGTATTTCTAAAAAGAGACACATCCTCTAAAAAGACAAATACCAGTTCAAAAGGTGAAGCGTATTGTATTCTGAGATTCAAGAAAATGACAGTCTTTCCACTGCCTCATTAAAACTATCATTACTGCATCTCATCCGTGTGGTTGGAATACGGATGAAACTGTTGTTTTCTCTCTCTCTGTCTCTTTCTCAGCTCACAGTAGATGCCCCAGCCCTATAGAATGTGCCAAACAAAAGCGCCACTTCTGCCACCGTGGCTCTTCCTACTGTGGTCCCTGCATCTCCCCGCTGCAGGAGAACCAGGAAGGACACTGCGTGGTGATGAGGCACCATCAACGTGGTAAGGACACTTACACATGACCCCGCACTCACTACACTCTCAAACTCTGCTCTTCATTTGAGGCTTAACTTAGACTGAAGTAAAAACAGAAAGAGGGGAAATCAGAAGCTATCCTTCACAAGGTTTTCCTTCACTCACACTGACCAACAGCTCATAATTCATGAGATTATTGTTGCCACAGTTGTCTTGTTTGCTCTGTGTAACGCTATGTGGTTCTTTAATCAAATGAAAAAAATGGGTTTGAATCCTTCATTCCTCACTCATGTTTTGATTACTTCACAAATTGAGGATTGGTCTGCAGTTTAATTTTCCGAATTGACACAAAATTCCAATTTTCAATTCTGTGTTTTGTGCTTGAGGTTGGACGGTCACAGCCACTATGTACATTTTTATGCTATATCACATGTTAGTGGTGAGTGGCAGCGTGGTTTGCCCCAGATCTAAAAAAAGAAAACTATCAGGTGCACGGTCAAAACAAGGAAGAAGAATCAAAACAGCCAGACTGCTAGAATATTCTGATGACAGTTTAGAGCTGAAGTGTGTTTGTTTTTGCCCCACAGTAAACAAAACGACTATTTATTAGTGAGTGCCAGCATTGTACACTACTTGTTATGCAGTAATAAAATACAATACAATAAAGAATAATAATATTGTCTTTACTTTTACTTGTTTATTTATCTAGCCACACATTCATTTAGTAGGCTGCAGGCTACATTTGAGGGTGAGTATGCCTGCAGACAAAAGCATAAAACAGAACTCTTATGTTTAATCTGAACATTAACAGTATAAATTGGTGTACAGCTCAAATATATATGATGTTCATACATGTCTCCAAACCCTCCCAGAATAGTGTAGCTGATAAATTATTGCATGGTCAGATGTTTTACATACATAATGCAGCTGCGCCGCTGCGTCCATGGCTGGCTGTAAACTCCCCCAGGCGCTAATGGTACAGTCCAACCACAAGGGCAAACCACAGAACTCATTTCTGCAGCAATAACCCAAATGTGAAAATTGAAATATTAAACTGAGAGACAATCATCTGTTTGTGAAGAAGCAGAAAAAAAATTGATAATGAAGTTTAAAACCCATTTTTCATTTGACTCATTACGGTGGTGAAAATTGAGCAAAGTGCTGCGAAGCGTCTGCAGACTAAAATCTAATAATGCTACAAAGAAATGAAAGGAGAACAACAGTGGGTTGATTTGTTTGCTGCTTTTCTTTTTGCCTTTTAAATATGTGAACCAAAAGCGCACCTTTGGTTTGGTTTTGGTTATTGGTAATATTCTCATGTACTTCTAAAATACTATCAGACTTTGTGAGGAGATATATCTCTATATCTTCTATATCTTAACTCTGGTGTTTTCAGTCCAACTTGACTAAACACCAGCATCACTTCTGTTACAATTAGAGCTGTGACAATTAGCTGAATAATTAATTGCTTCAATTCAATTCAATTCAATTTTATTTATATAGCGCATATTTACAACATATGTCATCACATAGCTCTTAACATCATAAGGAAAAACGGAAAACCCAACAATCCAAAGTGCATCATGTGAATCCCCCAGCAGTCTAAACCTATATAAACCTATTGTTTTTTATTGCAAAGAAATGTAAAGCTTAGGGAAATTTCTGAAGACAAAATGGTTAATCGATGAAGTGAATTATTAGAAGTGATTCAGATCTACCGCTGTTAGTCCTATATTCCACTAAGACACAGTGTACATTTCATGGCCTGTGTGTTTGCTGAGTTAAACCACAGAAATGATTAAGCCTGACAAGAGTAAATTGAAGTTTGATGAATAGCCAGGTTGTGCTTATTATAATTACGCCCTCAACTCTAGTTAAGATGAAATGACATCCACAACAATTGCTCCTCACTGGATATAAACAAATCATTGGAGTGCATGTAAATGTACTGACTGACTCACTCTTATTGTCTGTCCTTAATATCTTCACTCCACATCCATTCCTTGTGAATGCATCTCTTCTCTCCAGTTGTTGTCTCTTCTCTGTACACCCTTCATGGTCCTTGCTCTTCCCTCCTCCTCTCCCACCCATGTATCTGACAACTATGGTGCAGTCTGAGCCTCTGTCTTTTTTTTTCTTTTTTCTTTTTTAATCCGCCCCTGCCCCTGCTGTGTCTGCAGCACACACATGCATCGCCCCCGCACTGGCGGCCTTAATCACTGAGATGACATGCATCTCCCTCTCTCTCCGTTGCCCTTCATCTCCATCACTGAATCCAATATCACTCAATGAAAGAGCCAAGCTGCGAAAATAAATCTTATTTTTCTGATTTCCAAGGCATGGCATTGCACTGCTGGCACGCACACCATGTTTCAAGGAGGCGATACAGAAATTAGCGAAAGAAAAGGAAACATCTTGTGTATGTTTCGGCGAGCTTGCTTGCCTAAATTGGTGTTTCAGTGTTTTTATTTCTGTTGGTGGCACATGTGGGTTCTCTGCAGGATTAATAATTTAGATGGGTTTACGTCAGAAGAGGATCCAGTTCAAACTTGGCTCAAATTATTGGCGGCAGCATCTGAGAGAGAAGCAAACATGAGAAGGAGATGAGTGTCAGGATGTATTGGAGAGAAAGGTCACATCATGCAGAAGGAGAGGGGACTTTTTGCAGCGCTCTCACATAATTTAGTATTTCGTATTTCAGAGTTGGCTAGGATTTTTATTTCTGCGTCTCTGTGATGTTGTTATGGGTGCACGTGTACATGGTGTTATAAATCTAGTGCATCATAGGCCTTTAAGCTCCCTCAAGTGGTTACATAAACCCCTGAGAGACCACAGAACATTCACATGGGAGGCTGACTGTCTCGTTTTCACTCTGAGCACACATGCATATGCACGCAAACATTCGCAAAATGTTGAAATCAACTGATGAAATTATGGCAATTCCATTATTTCACTCTGAGTATACAGTGTTTGGTTTATTTGGTTTGTCAGGGGCAGTGCAATTCTCTTAATGCATCCAAACACAACAAAGAGCTTCAGTCCAGCTGCTCCTTATGTTGTTTTGCAGCATTACTGACCACAAATTACACCTCTGAAGTCACACCATCGTCATTTCAGAGCAGATATGATGGTCGTGTTTTCAGGACTAAATGACTGATTATCCAAAATTTTAGTGTGCTTACGAAAGTGTGACAAATACACATTTTCAAAACTGAAATTCTGTTTTTAAATTTATTCTGCTCTTCTACTGTTGTTTAGAATAATCACAGTGATATGATGAAGCACTTGTTCAAGGTTACATGTATTGGGACAAATAGAAGCTGCAGAAGCACTGATATTATGAATATATGCTGGAAAGAAATGCAGCTGAGCAGATTGGATTTCTCCAAGGATGTATGCCTGAAAGCAACAGAATGCATCAATGTCTATACAATTAATTTGACCGAAGAGCTGTAGGGTCCAAGATACGGCTGTCATCCTAATCTTACACTACCCAGGATTCTAGCTTTCCTCCTACTTTGCATTCAGCAAGTAGCATTAGATTCAAAGCCATGAATATAGTGTATCAGGCTACTACAGTGCTATAAGGCCTCTACACTGCTGGTTGCTTAATGCAGCTGTCAGTTAATCAGATATTAAGCTGCTGTTCGATCCCATTTTTTGTCAACTAACCTTTTATTTTATCCAACGTGACGTATGCATAGACATATATACGTCGCATTGACTGCTGCACGCGGGTTGTTTGTTACAAACGTCAGACATGGAGGACAGACAGGCAGACATAAATAGAACAAAAGGACATCCAAGCATCCTGTCATAGCTACGTGTGTGACGTTTTTAACAAATTAAACCGTTTGGAAATCGGTCGAAAACTCAGTGAATAATTCTACTTTAAGATTGGACCTCTTACCTCCATAGATGTCCATGCACTCCCTCCTCTGCTAGCCCTGTACCAAGATGGCGGCGCTTTAGGCACGTCCCTCCACAATCAATGCTGGGTCTACTTATATATGTCTATGGATGTACATAGGTGGGTAGGCGGAGCAGCATTAAGGACCTTGCCTAAGAGTCCTCACTGGATACCTGCGCCCTGACCGGGATTTGAACCACCGATCTCCCATGCCAAGGTCTGGGGTGTTACTCACTGAGCTACCCAGCTGCTATTTTGCATTCTAGTTGTCATACATTACACACTTACAGATTCACAATAAGAAGTACTGGATTGATTTTATAATAATTTTTCAGTTAAATCAGCAACTCAGTTATCAGAATAATTGTATGACTGCAGTTTTACTCTACAAAAATAATTACAGAAGGCAGGGTTGGTGTTTAACTTTTACTTCCCTGAAATGTCATTGTTCTTATCCCCATTATTACTATTATTATCTTCCCATTTCAGTCACTGCAGTCACACCACATCCATTACTGCGAGATAAACCGATGTTCCTCTTCCACTAAATCACACACTCCTTTGGCCTTGCACATGTTGCTCTGTTCTTGTAGTTTGGATTTCTTGTAATTCATTATTTCTGCTGCTGGTTTACCTGGAAAATCACTACGTTTGTTATCTAAAATGTCTGATATTTGACACAGTCAGTCCAGACTGGATGAGCAAGCAGAGTCAGTGAACAAGTAAAGCAGGCGGCACTTTTTATTACACATGGAACCGGCCTGTATTTGACATGGAGGCGTGCACTGCCATTGGTAAACACAGTATACCTCCAAGCCATGTCCTTTAATCAGAAGCACAAAGAGACACGGTATGTGTTCTCTATATGCGGTCAAATTGTGTATGTGCAAAAGGCTGTGTAGTTTCTATATAACAGGGGTGGGTTGGGGAGTTTTTATAGTTTTTTTCTGTTTGTCCTCCTGGGGTTTTCTCCCACTCTTTCTCTCCTGCGTCCACATATATTACTGTATATCCCCCTTTAATAATAATAATAATAATAATAATCTAACCTTTATTTATCCCCTTGGGGAAATTCCTTCTCTGCATTTGACCCATCCTATTCAAAGTTAACCTTAACTATACATACTAGGAGCAGTGGGCTGCCGTAGTGCAGAACCCGGGGAGCAGTCAGGGGTTAAGGGCCTTGCTCAAGGGTGACTGGGACAAGCGGTCGCTCTCACTTTCCCACCTCAACCTCTTGCCATTCCGGGGGCTCGAACGGGCGATCTACCGGTTACAAGTTCGCTTCACAACTACCCCACTGCCCCCGGATGGCAATCTTACTAGGTCAGAGTTAGTAACATTCACATATCCCTGTCAACACGGCACAAGTCTAAAATGCATGTCTACACATTAATTGATTGGCACGTAGAAGATTACGATGTACTGACTGTCTGATTTTGTGTGTAAGGACTATTTTGCTTGTACCACGGTTCTCTGCATCACTGTTATGGGTCTGTCTGAATGAAGCAGTAAGGAATATTAATGTGAAAATGACCTAAATCTGTGTCATTAGTGACAGTACGTCACTTTAACAGATTGTTGAAGCCAGTAATGCTATGTATTTGATGTCTGAAAAGGGCTTAAAGGACTGTTTGTTTCCCTTGTTTTGCGTATGATTTTTTGTGTCTCTTTACATTATGCAATCTAAAATAAAGCAGTGAACAACAAAAAAAACACCCTGAAAGCTGTTAGAGTAACGTGCAGCATGAGCAAATATCCTGCAGCAGTTTACTTTAGGTTAGAAAACTAAACTAATGGAAAGAGATCCTACAATTTAAGTTTACTAACCATGAAATAAAGAACATTTTACATCTTTTAAATGATGGAATGAATTTGCTAGTTAGCCACACTGCATTTTACTGCTGAAATAAATGGTGCTAAGGGCACCGTGGCCTCCAGGGGGCGCCACATAATTGGGAAAAAAATTCACCTTCAATATAATTATAATAATACTAGTTATTACTATGAACTCATAACATGGAAAAGTTCACATTGATTCAAATGTAAAGCAATGCCCAATTAATATTACAACAAAACAATGCTATTCGATTTCTTTTGTAAGCGTCGGGTCGGAAAAACACAGTCATTGCTTTTGTAAGTTTTAACCTTTTCATCACCTGTTTTTAACAAATATTGCACTGACTTTTTTAAAATAACTGAAAATGAGGACAAGGCTGAAGTTGACTTTCGAATTTCATGACTTTTTGAATTTCATCCCACGTTGCAATGCCAAGGGACATTTTACCTCACTATTCTGGTTTCTTGGATAGTTTAGTTATTAATATTACTAATTTGAGTATTTTTAGATTTTATTCCTTTGTTGATTGACTAGTCTACAGATTAAGAGGATATAATGAGTTTAGAAGTACACACTGACAACAGACCTGATTTCTGAGAGCCAAAATGTAAACAAGACTTTTCAGACTTTAGTTGAATTTGTTTAAGTGGTAGGTGTATTTGTGTTTTCTAAAGCTTTAGAAGAAAGACAGGTGGGACTATTTATTGGTTTAGATTTGAACATTGCCGGTCAGATTTCATGTACTGACTCAAAGCTGTGCACTCAGCTGTGACTAACTTTTTATAGCAGGTGGGAAGGTGACTCACTGCCACAGTTAGAAGGTACACGATCTAACCAACTTGGGAATTTCATTGGCATCTTTATTGTGTACCACTCCCTCATTCTAAAACAGCCTGAGTAAATAGAAGTTTCTGACTACACGGTGACCTTTTTGTTCCCTCTCCTCTAACTGTCTTCTAGATGTTTTCATCCGAACTCTCTGGAAAGGGCAGGAAAATTCGAAAGGTCCAAGACTGACATTTTGTCGGCTGTCAAAGCAGTTCAAAGTTGTGGTTTTAGAGAATCTGAGAACAGACTGACCTGTGTCTGTCCGTGTTTGTCTAAATGTACCACTAGATGGCAGCAGGACACATTGAGTACATATCAGTAATCTGTGCTGTCTGTGATGGGAGGCACTGTGCTCACTTACAACTTCTCCTTCTACTTCAAAGCATTAAGACAGTATTTTGCTGTAACACTGACATGATTAGTTAATTGACGCAACATGACTGATGATTTGAGAGTCATTTAAGTTCATTTGTTGTTGTTTTTTCTGCTTATCTGTGCTTGTTGGTTGAGGGAGCAATTTATCATTTGACTAGTCTTCAATTCGGGCTCTAGTAATTTGTGGTGGAGGTTTTACATTTCAAATATTAAACTAAATTGATTTATTATCAAAATAATCATTATTAGTGCCCCAATAACCTGATGGTTATGTTGCGTGACCCACATGCAGAGACGTAGCGGCTGTCCCGGGTTCGAGTCGGACCTCGGGCATTTACCACATGTCCTTCCCCACTCTATCCACTGTCCTATTGAATAAAGGCGAAAAGCCAAAAATAGATAAATCTTTTTTTTTTTTAAATCATTATTATTTCAGATTACACAAGAAAATAACACAATAAAAATATAGTCACAGCCGTGTTTACTGATAATAACCATATACTTCAGTACCAGATGGTATATCGAGTGTTGTTGCCTGTTAATCTGGGATTTCTGTCAAATTTTGGTTCAAAATATTGCAAGACCCCCCCTGTATAATTTATACAAAAGCACAAAGTCTTATCAGAAACTATTTGCATTCTTCAGAGATTATTTCTTCTTATTGTTGTAGTTGTTTTAGTGTCGGGATATGCAGTATTATCACACCACAGTACATTTCGCAAGCGAATCACAAGTGACTAATCTGATAAGTCAATTTGATTTAGATGTTTATAAGGTAGAAGGAGGTGGGAGGAAGTGTGTGTGTACGCGTGTGGTTTGGGGGAGGAAGAAATGTGAATGGTTTTTAAGTGGGAAAAGAAAACAGCACATATGTGTGTGACCCTCAATCCCTGTTGAGATGTTTAGTGTTTGTTTGTTGTACCCAAGCGCCCCCCTGGGAGCTCTCAAGAGGTTATGGGTCATTATCAAGCCGGTGACAAAACTCTCTCATACAAGGAGAGGTGTGCATGCTTAGTGAGTGCGTGACAATCCACACACATGCACACAGTCGCCACTTTTTTAAATGTGAATTATCAGCTTTGGCCTATGTGGATGAGATCCTGAGGATTTCTCCTTAAATTAATAATATTCACCTATTTTTATAACATTGTGCTGCAGATTTAAAGTTAAAAAACACACATTTGAAACCCCACCAACAAATCCCTTTTATATATCTCCTCTAAAATGTAAACCTGTATTACCACACACTCCTGGCGCGCACACAGGCACAGTTGGTGCTCTCAACCACCTGCAAAGTACAGATGGTGCATCCCGCCTCCACAGACACCTGCTATGGAGTGCACTAAATGGCCATTAGTGGAGGGGGGTAAGAAAATAACAAAGCAGTCAGCGAAAGTGCTGGCATGTCATATCATACACATTAGCTCAGCCAGATGGCCTGCCTTCTGGAGTGACAGTGCCACTGTAATCATTAATGCAGTGTAGGTGTAATAACACATTTGTTTAGCTCGGCCTACTGGCGTTGGTCATTTATTTTATCGCGCTGGTTTTAACACGAATGTCATACAAGACAACTGTTCATGTATTGGAGATAATATCATCCTGAGGTACGGTCTTATAAATTATCTTTTTATGAATCACATTTGCACTTTTTGCAGTTCCCAGCACTTCCCTCATGACTTGCTGTGTCAGTAGCTTTGTGTGCAAATACCTATAATTTGATATTTGATATACAGCAGGCGAACTTTATAGAGGGAAATAACACTTTGATTACCTCCATTAGCAGTGAGCTATGGGATCCATTGTGAAAGTAGCAACTGCAGCGAAGTGAAGCCCAGGTTTGGCTGATTGCTGCGGCCCCCTGCGGTGCTTCCTCCTCTGGCCACACACACTCTTGTCGGCCCTGGTCGCCCTGGAGACCTCGGCAGGCTTTGAGGAATGTGGCTCACTGTCTGGCCTAAAGGGCTCTTAACAACAGTTTTAGTATTGTCTCCTTTTTTACCAGTCCCCCAAACAAACAACACACATGGGCACACTCCCTGCCCGTCACTTCAGAGGAAAGATCCTGAAGACGCATGTAAATTCATGAATGCATGCTTAAACCATATGCATGAACTCTCTCTCTGTCTTTCCTCCTGTGCACACAGCAACAGACACAAAACTAGAGAAGCTTCTAAAAGATGTTTATTAGACTTAGAAAAATCCAACTTCAAGCTTTTTGGGGCATGCGTTTGGATCACAAATAAGAAAATAAAACTTATCAGTCAGTCAGTCGAGTGTTGAACTGTTTTGATTATTGTTGAAATTTTCGAATCAAATATTGCTTAGTTCATTTCCTTAGTAGTGAGGATTTGTTGTGGTTATTGATTATAGATTGTGGCTAAATCGTTCATTAATATGGTAAGGTCAATAGAGGGTTTTTTGCCCTGGTAACTGTGCTTGTTATCCAGATGAAGTTACAGTGAGTAGTTACTAAATGATTTGTACGTTATACGCAGTGGTGAAAGAGGTATTCAGATCCATTACTTAAGTAAAAGTACCAATACAGCAATGTAAAATCACTCCTGTACAAGAACTGCATGAGAAATCCTACCTAGATAAATGCACATAAGTATTACCAGCAAAATGTAGTTTAAGTATTAAAGTAAAACTTAATGGTTTCACCATCCTAGTTCATCCCGGAGGAACTGGGGAGCCCATATAGCTAATCACACCCACATATTTTGGCTATGTCCAAAGTTAAGTGTGTTTTGGAGGGAGGTTTTCAATACCCTGAAGGATGTTTTTAAAATGAACATCCCGCAAAACCTTGCAGTGGCAATACTGGGAGTAATACCTGAAGGTCTGGATAGGAGGGCAGATAAATACCTCTTGAATATATTAACCACTGCCGCCTTAAAGTCTATAACCATCAGATGGTTGAAACCAGAACCTCCCTCATACAATACATGGATTCAAAAACTTTGGGATATTTATCAAATGGAGCAGATTACATTCTCATTAAGACTTCAGAAAGCCACCTTTACTAAAAGATGGGAACCGATGCTACCTTTATTGTTACAATAACTATATTTATTAGTGACGCAAAATCCTCCTGTTCTATATCAAAATGCGGCCATCCTGCTTCTGACTAGGATTTGTACCTATAACCTTATATTCTGGAGTGGACATTATCTATTTATTTTGTATGACTGTTACTATTTTCTTTAATTTCCATCCTATATCGTCTATAGAGGTTTGTAAAAATTAATATACAGCTCAGAACAGGGAAAATAAACTTATTGTGCTGAAATGTTGAAATGCATACATTGTATTGTGCTGATAAAAAATCTAATAAAAACTAAGTTTAAAAAAATCACCAAATTACTCCATTTATCATCACAACAAACTTTAAAAACAGAAACAGAAAGATTTTCAGCTTCGTCTGTGGCGGGCAGTTTTGTTGGGAAAATTAACTAAATCTAAGTATAAAATCATGATAGTTTTAAAAAATCTCTTTATTCTACATTTCTATTCTATCATTCTTCATAATATGTTCTACAAAATAAACCATTTGCACCAGATTCTATAAAAAACTAAAAATGATACACTGTTTGGCACAACAATTGTTCACCCACAACCAACAGTCATGTGAAAACAGTTCTAGGTTTTTTCAGTTGAACTGCAGGCAGTGTGCACAGAGCAGACAGGACACAAGTATGGAAACAAATTAGTATTGTATGTAGTAAAACATCTATATTATGTAGATCCATCTACATAATATACTTCTAGCCATGGTTGTGCTGTTTCCATAAAGGTGCAGTAAAAAACGAGTCTACAGTGAGTAAAAATGTGACAGGAGGTGGGGGGGGGAAACGCTGCAGAGAAACTGCTTAGAGTTCAGAGCAATGTATCATGTTTTACAAGTTGATCGTATGGTTTTCATGTTGAACTAGAGAGTGTACCTGTCAGGTAAACGTACTGAAAAAGTGAAATATTACCTTCTGAATTCAAGATTCAGTTTAATTATCACAATGCAACACAAGACTGTACAATGAAAATCAGGTGTAGTCCCTTTACACAACTCACAATAAGACTATAAAACTATGGCTGCCATTGGCGCAGGTCGCCAGCAGCGGTCATGAGTTCGAGTCCGGCTCAAGACCCTTTGCTGCATGTCCCTCTCCTCTATACCCCCTTCCACCCTGTCTCTCTCTATCAATTAAAAAATGGGGAAAACTCCCCCAAAAAAGACTTTTAAAAAAAGACTATAAAACTATTTTGGTGGTGAAAAATGATAGTGGTGTAGAAGCAGAGTAGCAGAAAACTCCTTAAGTATAAATATATGTACAGATGTATGTCAACATGTAACAAACAATATGTAAGAAAATAAAGCAAGAATATTCAATTAAATTAACAAAAAATAGATATATTTACTGCATGTCTTAAAGCGAGTTGGTAGAAGTATATTCTTATATGGACTTGTGCCTCTTCTATAACAAACATAGAATAATAAAAAAAACAATTACCTGGGAGTATTACTATTGTTGATTACTTGGTTGATTATTTTCTCAATTAATCAGTGCTTGGGATATAAATATTACAAAAAGGTGAAAAATATCAGGCAGTGTTTACCAAAGCTTGAAATAACAAATGTTTTGTTCTGTCCACAACCAAAAGATATTCAGTTTAGTTAATACTTAATAGATGAGTAAAGCAGCCAGAAAATATTTAAGTTTAAGGAGCTAGAATCAGAGAAAACGAATCAAACTGATTAATAAATTATCAAAATAGTTACCAATTAA
>OMNN01035897.1:0-15808 GCA_900302755.1 Chromis chromis | reverse complement strand
GGTTTATTTGTGTGGGCATCTGAGACCCAGTCTATACGATCTCATCACCAGCGATGGCCTCCACAGACAGCGAGGCAGCAGACGCTGATCAACCCGGGCACTGCACAACAAACAGTGGCAACAACACAAAGCATTAACACTTCCACTGGGAGAGAGAGAGAGAGAGAGAAGTGCCAGAGATACATTCCTCTCCGCCTTTTCTCTCTCTGTCTCCTCACATTGGAAAGATGAATCCTTCTCTATAACCTACTCAAATTGAATTCGTCCCTCTTGTGTCTTGGAAAAAAAAAAGGAGAAAACATTTCATCAGATCTTTGTGTTTGCATCATGCTTGTAATTTGACTTGTCAGCTGTGCACCGCAGGTCAACTTCACACCACGTTTTCCTGACTGTAGCACTGCCATTCATGGTTCTTTCCACTATGTTAACATGCATGTTAAGGTTTGACTTTGCAGAGTTGCTAAACGTATTAGAACCTTCTGCACTTTCCCTACAAATACCAATACTACGAATACTTTTTTTTAGCATTAAAAAAGCCAGAATAATGCAATTGGTGTGCAATTTAAGACTACAGGCTTGAGCAAATGGAAACATAAAATGTAATTTATGGGGATTTTTTAGGTGGCACACTAGTTGATCAGAGGCAGCCACACAGTTATTTTTTGAAAAACATGATAGAGGTGGATTTACACTCTATAGTGAAGCTGAAGGTACAAAAACAGCAACATTTACTGTAAATCCTGTGGCGCCTGCGGAGGAGGATAGCGGCTCCAAATCAAACATCCACTCGATATTTGAGCTTTTTTGTCTTGATAGTCCTGCCAGTTCATTCTGCACTGATATTTCTCGGTGATTGCACATCCTAACAGTTCCACTGAAAGGTAATCCATTCAAGTAAACAATGATTTTGGCAATCACTCACTGTGCTTCTATCCCCTACCTCTCAGCAGAAATTCATTTTATGATACAATCTAGCCCCACTGTACAAATGGAGACCGGGGATTTTATTGTTATGGACTGTAGAAGCTACGTTTTGCTTTGCATCTCCCGTGTGTGTATTCTGTCATCATTCCTTGTGTTTCTCACAATATGTGCCATGTTCAAGACTTCATTTTTAAAGTCCAGCTACAATATCTTCCAGGTCAGTGGTTTTCATTGGGTGTTAAAGTGTGAAGGCAGCTCTTAAGGGATGCTTTTGTCTTCCTGGTTGTTGTTGCCGTGGCATATTGTGCATTATTACCAATTTCAAGCTTATATCTCAGTCATTCATAATATTACAGCCCCTGAATTCCTTTAATTTGTGGGCATGGCCACAGTTTTTCCAACCTTTCCTTCCAAATATGATCTTTTACAGCTAAAATGCATCATCAATTGCATTATGAAAGAAACATATAAACAGACAAAGGTCAAGATTTCCTTTAGTGTCAATAAACATCTAGGAGTTTGCTCAGTTTAAAGCAGCCTCATAAGGAGGTTGGAGGGCTGGAGGACTGTGAACTAGGACATTGAGGTCTGTGTCCTGTGTTGGATCATTATTTTTTTCTGTAGTGTTGTTGTATTTTTTAACTTAAGTTTGATTTTCACTCCCTGCTTGTTTAAGTTTAGGCGCTAAAAGTACTTGGGATAGATTTAGGCACCAAAACAACGTTGTTAGGTTTAAGAAAACATTGTGGTTTAGTTACCTGAAAAGGAGCGACAGTGACAACACCAGCAGATGAGCTCATGGCATCTATTTTCTCACATTCACTGATTTTTATAGCACTGTTGGACAACCATGCGCATTAATACATGATGCTAAAGTGAACCCATGTGTTCAAATGTTACGCTTTCTGGGTTACCAGAGTGATGCATCCTGCCCCATCTAATATACGATTCGTCGGCTGAAAAGGGATTGAAAAGCAATACAGTGATTGGAAAAGATATGTTGCTTTGAAGGCTATTTCACAAACAAATGTAATCTGGGAAGATATTACGTTTTCCTCAATTTAGTTGTATAAAAATGTAATTTTTGGGAAAATTGGCTCGTTTTTTCACCACTTGCATCTGTGTTGACACTAATGAGTTTATTGAAAAAAGAAACACAAGCTGTGTTAGTATTATTTGCCTCATATTGCTATTTATTCGCGATACTGGACATTCATTGAAGCCACATTTTAGCACGTGCGCCGGCATGCATTGAAAGAATTTTCTTGAATGAGCCCTATTCTTACAGAATTGGGAGAATGGAGCTAAAAGGGGAGCACAATGGAGCCACCATAAACTGTCACTAACAACTGACACATCCGATGTCTGAAATCACCACCATACTGATTGTACAGTATGTTCTTGCTCTGAGCGCCCCAATATGCGAAAACGCAATTTATGTGCATATTAAATGCAGGATCACTCCTAGTTTCGGGAAAGAAAAGCTGTCATATTCGTAAGAGGATGTGCCAATTGGAAAGGTCACAACTGTCTATAGAGAACAAATGAGGCCGGTAATCGTTTTTCCTGCCTGCCTTCTACAGGCACATAAAAGACCAGGTGCTTGTCTGAATCTTGATGATCCCCTCTAAGTGAAATCATTGACGCACATCCAGCTCAATTAAGCAGCTACTATGGTGAGCAAGGAATGATCACATTCTGTAGTAGACAGTGAAAAAAGTCACACTGTGCGATGAGCATCATGAGGATAAGTTGAATTAGTGGTTATGATTGGCTGTAATGTAACAGATGACTCTGCGAGGGATTGTGGGGTTTAGAGAACTCTTTAAATCCTGTGTCGAAACAGCGTGTTCACCCACGAAGCCCAGCAGCCAAAGTGCGTGTGACATTAGCTATACCTTGGGAGCTTTTTTAAAACAGTGTGTACTGTTGCACCTCAAGGTCGTGTGTGGCGCTGGGTGAGGAGGATTACAGGGGCTAATGGATAGTGCTCGAATTTAATGAAGAGCCTGATGAGGAGGCAGATTGGTCCCCATCGACAGATCAGCCACTGCCATTTCCATTTTCATGGGTGCCCAGATGCTTCACAAGGGGAATGTCACAGCTGATTGCAGACGGCTGTGGACTAAACCTGCCGTTGCACACATAGTGTATGTTTGTGTTTTACAGTATGTCAGCCAAAACTGATCAATTTCACATACAGTGGCGAGTTCAGCCCGAATTGTCCCACAGAGTTCTACGATCCAGAACCAGTATTCACACCCCAGTGTGCGTACAATTTGCAACATGTGGCACATTAAGGGAACACAATGTACTTGAAATGAATTTCAGGCTGAAAGTCGGGCAGCTTTACACACATACATGGCTTACAGGAAGAGTAATCAAAAAGCTGTTAGAACCGTATGTTTGGAAAAAGGCTTCTGTTGCATTTTTTTCTTTTCCTTTTTCTTTTTTTCTTTTGGACTCTGTAGAGCAGCCGGGAACGTGAATTGGATTGTGGTCGAGTCCATGATACTTAATCATTTCCTTATCAGTGGTTGCTGTCAGAGCCCAGCTAAGGAATGACCCCAAAAGAAAGAGGAGAAATGAAGGACGTAGGGCGGCTCATGCTCTCCTTTGAGCTCCGTGACACACCTGCCTATTGACACCGGTGCTTTATTCCACCTGAAATCCCCTCCTGATACCCACTCTGTGAAGGTTAATGGGGGATAAAGCATTTTGTCATAAAGCTCACAGCAGCACCTTTTCGCTTGCTCTGGCATTAGAGCCAACAGGCAGGACAGAAAGAAAAATTTATATCACTGCCAGTGGTCACTAGTGAACAACTTGTCATCATGGCCTACTTCAGAACAATACACCCGCTAGTACCAAGTACCGGTGGATGCTTCAAGCACAAGGGCACAGCTTAAGATGTGTAGTGTGGATTTGGCAGACAGGATCTCTGTTCTGGATTACTCATCAATGAATCAAATCAGCGTAATGTAATTAAGCAATGCAAAAAAACTTGTGATTTGAAGAAATTCCTCTCTCAAATGGGATGAAATGAAATGATGAAGGTCAGCTTCTGGTGTTTTTGGGACAGAAGTCTGTTTGACATGCAGGTGGAAAACAATTTTCCTCCCTAAAGGTCTCCAGAGCCTTGAGGAACTGAATGTACCTACAACACGGTGCCTCACTGTCCATCCCGCAAAATGACCTTCACTAAGAGCTTCAGTGCATTTTCCCTGTGAAAGCACCCAGCACCAATATTAACTGGGGAAAACAAGAAGAAACAAAACAAAGTGAAGCAATCAAATACAGTATTGATACACCAATTAATCGCAACACTTTGGAATTGATGTCGCTGTGCCACGCAGAGAACTGATGATTTAAACCTCAAACAATGAGAATCCGATGATTGTTGCTCCACTGATGAGGACAAAGAGACTTTGTGAAGCAGATGCATTTAAGAAATTGCTTTTTCCTTTTTTTTTTTAAACAGGCTTAAGTATTTCCTCTATGGCAGCTAATGTCATCTGGGCGAGCAATCCACATGATTCACACACAATTCAGTTTGCTTAATTAGAGCCAAGGATGACGGTTGGATCTCGTTTGCCTTTAAAATGGAGTGAGGCTAAAATAATTCAACTATATGATGAAGTAAATTAGATCGGGTTATTGTTACACACAGACATAAATCTTTATGAATCACTAAGCAGTGCTCAGCAGCAGCAGAGGTTTGAAAGCGGAATTTATAGAGCAACACTGCCCCCAGCTGAAATACAGTATGTGCTACTGGTATTACAGGTTCTGTGGAGTGCACAGTGCAAAGAGGAGTGAACATAGATGCAAACTGTGCATATGTGACAGAGAAAATGTCCATTTTAAACTATTTTAAAGATACATCCAGTGAAATGAAACTCAAAACATGAAAGAGCACCAAAAATGTGTTGGCGTTTTAGGTGATAACACACCACCAATGAAGAAGTGATGCTATAAATGGATTCAAGATTCTACTATAAATACTGTAGGATGTTAAACAGAAGTATTGGATCATGTTTGTGACTTTTGAGTTGCCTGCAATACTGCATTTTAATGAGTAACACTACAGAGCAACAAGTTATTTTCAATTCTAGCCCAAATGTTACAGAGTAAACCTCAGTTGTCTCTGGCACAGTAGGGGTGAGGTTGGTTACTAAACATATGTTTCTACAACGCACAGAGTCTTTGCTATCAGCTTAATGTTACCTGAAACAAATGCCAAACGACCCTGCGGTTCTGCTCATGTGGGCTCATTTTCACACATTTGATATCAGTAATTTTCCTATAGAAATGACATATCTTTGTTCTTAGCTTTGGGGCAGCACAGTGGGGCAGTTGTGTTGCACTGTTACCTCACAACAAGAGGGTTTTGGGTTCAAATGTACTAGTAGGTTTGGGCCTTTTTGTGTGGAGTTTACATGTTCCCCCTGTGTGTTTTCTCTGTGACTTCCTCCCACAGTCCGAAAACATGTGTGGTGGGCTAACTGATGATTACAAATTGCCCGTAGGTGTGAGAATGCAGGGTTTCTCTGTGTTTGCACCGTGATGGACTGGCGACCTCTCCAGCTGTACCCCACCTCTCACCCTGATGTCGGTAACCTTCTATGAGATAAAACAGGTACAGCTAATGGATGGATGTTCTCCAAGAATATTTTATGGGTCCAGAGTTTATTAAATATTTAATTTGAAAGGCTCTGCTATATTTTTTCATTTTATATAAGGCCTTTTTTTTGACTGTGCCAAATGTCCTACACAAAAACTGCAGTGCATTTTTCCATAGGCATCTATCCAAGAAGCCCTGGAAAGCATTAAAATGAAAATTCACACAGCTTTACTGTTAATAGTCTCAATCCAAGTAAATGTATCTGAGGCTATTTCCACTTTGGAGAGCTGCTGAAATGTGTGCATTATGCTTTAAATGCAAACAAGTAGTCTGAGCAGAATCTTTATCAGTAAAATGTGCAAAACTCAAACAGAACTGAAAAAAGAAAACAAAGACACCATAAAGCTTCATCAGACATCACTGATTTCATAAGTGCTCTGCCTTGTGACTTCCATTAAGCTTGTAATCCAGTCTGAAGTAGTTATTTTCTGTGTTGACTGTCTACAATTCAGTTTAAACAACTTACACATTAAACGCAACTTTTAAGGCGCTGTGTGTGGGATTTAGTGACATCTAGTGGCGAGGCTGCAGAATGCAACCAGCTGTATATCCCTCACATCATCTTTCCCTTCCAGGCGTGTAGGTGAACCAGTGGTGGCCAATAAAAGCCACCAACTTTATATAAAGATGGATGAACTCTGTCTGAAGTCACACAGGTTTCCTGAAGTGTGATGCTGAAGCTCAATGTGGCTCTGAGTGTCGCCATCTTGGTAGCTTCTGACTCCCAGCTAATCCAAAAAATTTGCAAAGAGGTCAAGCAGTAGTCACTTACAGTGGCTGCGGCCTTAATTATGCATGACTTTAAACCTTAATTCCACTTAAACAAACAAGTTATATTGAAATTGACCCTTTGCACAGTTGACATGGATGGAGAAATCAGCTATAGAGACAAAAATCTTTTTTTGCAATAACTTGTTTATTATTGCTGTTAAGTTTGGCATTTTAACATTTAGGTCCAATGGGACTGACTCGGTTTAGGATCAAGCCTCAAGTGGCCACTTGAGGAATTGCAGTTATTGGCACTTCCGCATTGGCTTCATCTATCAGCCCCAAATATTGCTGCTTGCCAAAGTCAGTGTTTGGTTTGTCTTTCTCAGCTGCTGTAGAAACACGGCAATGCAACATTACAGACTCCATAAAGGACCTGCTCACAATGTAGATATAAATGACTCATTCTGATTGAACAAAAACACAATGCGTCTTATTTTCAGGTGATTGTACACAGATGAAAACAGTATGAATATTATATTCTGTCTCTGCCAACAGATCCCTCTAAATCTTACACACTGGATTTTTAAACAAATAAATCTCTCTCAGCACAGATTACAGAGACAGTACATAATCATTTGTACATTATTTGTCCAAAACTAATGAATGTATTTATTTGGTAGCAGTCTATTTCCCCTAATTGAAGATTTTTTATTGCATTAACTCAATCTAGTTTCTACAAGAGGACACAAAAGCTGATAATTCATACTAAATGATTGTATATTCATGTCACGAAGCCATAAAATAGTATCCCATATGCTTTAAAAGGAAGCACATTTGTTTATTCCATTGTGTTTTTTACTGTCACAGACAATCCTCGTGATCTTTAACAGCCTCTGAAGACTTGAAATGTGCCTCCATGGCTCCTGGGAAGAGAGAAGCTTTTACAATGATGCCCTTTTACACAAAACTGCCCTCAAGTTTTCCTTGGGAGATCATAATTTCAGACTCGTGAGTCACATGCAAATGCCACTTGCTGTGTAGCCTCAAATGTTAACAAAATGTGACTGTAAACAGATGAGCAGCAGCAGAAGGAAGACAGTGCACGCACAGTTACGGATGATTCACATTATGTTCATTCAAGTGACTCAAATGAAAACAGAACTGGGCATATATGTTTACATGTCATGCCCAACACATGGGCCCCCGGTTTTCCTTAAAGTGTCCACATGAATTTTCAATTGTTTAATATTTAATATGGTGGTCCTAATATATGTTGAATAAAATCTAACCTTTTTGCTCATATTTACAACTTTCTATAAGCCCCTGAAGGCAGCATGGCAGGTTTATCATCATTACCAGCAGGTGGCTCTACTTACATTTCTGCTTTAAAAGTAACAAACCATTTGACTAGTTCTTATGTTATAGTTAATGTTGTGCATGTTTTTGTGATATAATGACATGAAGAACTTGACTTTTGAAATACATCAAAATAAAAATAAATATTACAATAAAAATAATAATAAAGATACACTAAAAATAAGTGTATTTGTCTCACAAAAAAGTGCCATTGAACTTGCAAGTCTGTAGCATCATGACATGTAAAAGCAGCATAGTTTTACAAGAAGGTCAGTGTGAATGTTTTAATCCCTGAGGATCATGGGAATGTTGCAGGTTGAAGCCTTTCATAATGTATTGAGCAAATGTTATGCTTAAATGTCAACCGTAAAAAAAACACTAGCATAGGGTGGGAAAAATAAGAGCAGACTGAGATTTTCATTTTCATTTTTCTATGCACAGGCATGCCCTTTATCGTCCAGTGATGCAGGAATGTGAAGGATGCTGAGTGTCCACCTGATACCGCTCTGCGCCCGGGGGAGGGTCTCCAGTCTCCACTCCGGCTGCCATAACGCGGCTCAGCTCAGGCAGGCAGGGAAGTAGGCAGGCAGGCGGTGGTGGGGGGTGAAGGCGCATCCGCAGAGAGATCTGCTGGAAACATGATCATCAGGGGAACCTAAACGCATTCTTCGGCTCCGGTCAGACGATTCGACAACTTCATCGTGGGCATCCACCGAAAGGACATAATAGAGAACGGAGACGTGCGTCCGCGCAGGAACTACAGAAGCCGACATCATCCGCCGCTGCGCCGTGTGAGGAGAGGTCATCGCGGTACAAACGGTAAGATGCACACAAAATAAAAAAATGAAAAATAAAAAAACAACCACACTGGACTCAAGCTGGGATCCATCTGCCTATTTATGCGTAAACACCGACCATATTTACCCAGCCTCATTTTTTGAAACCCTCTCAGTGCAGCTCTGGTGTCGCCTATCAGCCTCCATGCGTCTCTCTTATAATTAGACCACCATGCATTCCGCTAAAAATCTGAATATTTCCTACACCTGCTCTCCAGAGAGGGGAAAACGCTCCGGATGTGGACATTATACGCTGTCATTCCTACACATAGGCAACGTTGAGTACAGCAAATATGGGTTAGTGGAGCAAATCCACGCGTCCTGCGACCACCAGGATGCTCAATGTAATTACTCTCTATGTAATAACTGCTTTTACATTCATTGTATAGCATTCCGAGCATTTTTCATTACAAATTGAAGATCCAATCAGGTTTATGGACACTGGATGTGCAGTATCCTCACTGGTGTAGAGGAGAAAAAAATACGCATGGGGGTGAGTACACGTAGTAAAGCCTACTACATGGCAGAGACAGGCCTGCAGGCTGCATGTTGAGCAGTCAGCCTGGATGCTGTAGCTCACACAGGATGGCTTGTTTTCTGATATCAAATCAGGGAATTATAAAATGTCAGTTCATGTTATTCTAAAGCAAGAACATACTCTGATCTAATTTTGGGTTTCCCCATATAACCTTCAACATACACATCCCTTCCATATGTGCAAAAGGCAAAATTTGACCCATGAAACTGAAACAAGTGAGCACAAAATAAGTACATGCATAAAGCTAGTGAGGATTGTGATCTTAATGCTGCATTAATGTGACTATACTGATATAATTGTTGGTGTATGGGAACCTGATTGAAGTGCCATGTGTTCAAACATGAATTATAAATGTCCCCCCATTCACCATAACCTCATTCACAACAAGTTAACCTTCAGTTCCATTCCTGATTAAATGGCCTAGTAAAAGCTGCTGTTAATTTAGGAGTTACCTCAGATTCCTCATTCCTGCGGTCTGGATATTGGGCTACGTAGCCCACATCTTTCTCGCCTCCCGGGAATACACAAGCTATAGTTAGACACACGTTAATACAGAGATTAATTTCCCGATGATGACTTTTCAATATCCTAAGGTGAGAATGTTGACGCTGATAGTGGTGAATACGTGCACACAGGAACCTTTTTTTAAAGCATTTTGTTGAGCTGTGGGTTCAAGAATGGATGATGGACAGTTAATAAAGTTGAACTTGACATATAAATGCAGACCTGGATAGAAAGACGTGAGTCATAGTTGAGACATTTCTCTGATATTGTTGGTTTAAAATGAAGTCTGTCTACTTTAGCTACAACTCAAAGGTTGTTATAGATTCTCTGTCAGGTGATAGAGGTAAAAACTAATTCAGTGCTTTGCTGGTGGCCTGGAGAAAATAGAGAAAAAGCTATGGGGGATATGAGGATGTGGAGATAACTAGATACTGTCTTTTTTGGTTTGACTTCTTTAAAAGTTAAGACATCTTAGTAGTAAGTGAGTGTGAGTCTGGTAATGTCATCTCAACTAAATATGCAGTCATGCAAGGGTATTGTCTCTCCTTGTTTCTCCCAGTTTTGAGTACACATAGTTTTGTGCATATACTAGTTTTGTTTATACATCTTTCTTTTACAGATTAATTTGTTTCTGTGAGTGAGTTTAAGCTTCATGCAGGTATATTATAAACAAAGAGGATTTATCAAGTCTTTTATTCACATGGTTTTCATTATGTCAATCAGAGGTTAATTTACCCTTAAATAACCCCTTTTATTCCTAATTCTCTAATCTGCACTGTCTGGCTTTGCTGTCTGTCGCCGTTTGTCCTGAAATAAGGATGATGAGGATTATGTTTCATTTCATGGGCTGCTTTTGTGTATTTAACAGTTGTTTGGTGGAACAAATGGATGACGGAGACCTCTTGACCTCATGAAAGTCTGCAGTTGTTTTTTAAAGGGGAGCTCTCTGTGCAGTCTTGATTGTGATAAAGTGAGTTGGATGATAATGATTGTGATGCTTATCCATGCAACAAGATACAAGCCATATACACCGATCAGGCATAACATTATGACCACCTGCCTAATATTGTGTTGGTCCCCCTTACGTTGTCAAAAAGGATCTGAACCATTGAGCATGGACAAGAGGACCTCTCAGGGTGTCCTTTGGGGTCTGGCACCATGACGTTGGCAGTGGGGCCTTTGGGTACTCTGGCTTGTGCAGTGGGGCCTCTATCAATCCAACTTGTTCCACTGCATCCTGTTGTTGCTTGATCAGCATGGGGTCTAGGAAGTTTGGAGGTCAAATCAATATGTTGGGCCATTGTCATGTTCCTCAAGATGTTCCTGATTGTTTTTGCTACGTGGTGGGGTGCATTTTCCTGCGGGGGTAGACCAGTGACATTTGGGATTGCCATTTACATGAGGGAGTGTTCTTGTTCTGGGACAGTGTTTATTTGGGTGTCTAAGTCTCATTAACACAGATGCCAAAATCCAAGGTTCTCCAGCAGAACACCACATAGTACCGATATGATCAATGTTATTCACTTCACCTGTCAGTGGTCATAATGTTGTGGCTGATCGGTGTATACATACTCATTTTATTAAGAACACCGCAGCACCCAACCCAATTTAAAACAACTTTTCCTATACTTGTATTAAAACTTCCGACACGGGGCCGGTTGTTTATCATATTTCATTAACACGCAGAGTCTATTTCAAGCTTCGCTGCCTGCCACACTAGGTCAGTGTTTCATAAGTAGACCAGAGGATTGTGTCGCAACTCGCCGTGAAAAGAGGAAGTGCTCGTCTTGTCACTCTGTTAGTGGGGCAAGAAAGCGAGTGTTCACTTTAATAAGCGCTACTGCACTTAAACACAAAGGACTGTTTCAGGCAACACTTGTGCTGAAGGAGTCAGAGAAGGGGGCTGCAGAAAGCAAATCCCAACAAGGTCATATTATTTAGAATGGTAGTTTGGTGGTCAGATTGAAGCTGTACAATACAATTGCAAGAAAAAGTATGTGAACCCTTTTGGAATTTCATGGTGTCCTGCCATAGACACCCTGCTTGTTCAATGTTTTACGTATGTAGACTCATGAACACAGATGTTAGCCAGTTCCAATGACCCCTTCAAATCTTTGGCTGCCACTCAGGGTTGTTTCTTTACCTCATTGATGAGTCTTCGTTGTGCTCTTGGGGTCATTTTGACTTGGTGCCCACTTCTTGGTAGAGTAGCAACAGTCCCAAAGAGTCTCCATTTGAAGATCGTTTGCCTAACTGTAGACTGGTGAATTTCTAAAGTCTTTGAAATCACTTTCTAACCCTTTCTAGCTTCATGTAGATCAACAATTCTTAATCATAGATCCTCTGAAAGCTCTTTTTGGCAAGGCATGACTCACAACAGCGTATTTTTCTTGTGCGGAGCAGATTAAAAACATTTTTAGTGGTTTCTATCAGTCAAAGTAGCTCTAGTCCACATCTCCAAACTTATGTTCTTAACAGAACTCCAGGTATGCTAACACCTTACTACAATTAGCTTTTTTGAGGTCATTAACTCAAGGGTTCACATACTTTTTCCACTAGTTCTATGAGTTTTTTGTGGTTGTTCTCAAAGATATGAAAGATCAGAATTTTTTTTGTGTTACTATTTTAGGCACATTATATTTGTCAATACCCTTGACTTAGATGAAGATCAGATGACATTTTATGACAAATTAATGCAGAAAACCATGAAATTCCAAAAGGTTCACATACTTTTTCTTGCAATTGTATATTCATCACAGTGTATGTTCAACTATGTGAGAGTTTGAGCTGCAGCGGCTCTGTTTGCTTGTTCCAGAGTTCTCACGCTTTTACACCACTTATCGTGGGCTGCAGTAAAAGGAGCTAACTCGTTACCCTTGGCTGAGCTGCAGTAGAACGAGCGGTGAAGCTGTAATTGCAATGATTATCATCTCTTGTCCCCGGTTCACCTAGGCTGTGCCCCAGAAGTGTCATTTTCAGAGTCCTCAAACTGGAGGCTGGAGATTACTCTGCTCATCCTCTGATACGGGCGTATAAAAATAATATTTCTCAGCTATTTCCCTCGGCGGTGGCTGCTCATTTCAAAGCAGTGGTGTTTGAGGCTCAGGCCCCCACTGCCATGCTCAGTGGACCAGTCAGTTAAGGCTCAGGATTCAGCGCGATTAGAAAGTTATACGACATCTCAAACCAGTTAATCCTTAAATGAACACTAAGGTAGACGTGTTATTTAATATACTTTGTAAAATACACAGTTGTACCATTTTTTCAGCATGAGAAGCATTTATCTCAGTCTGTAAAAAGCCACATTTTGTCTTGTGGTTCTTTGTTTCTCAGCAAGCAACCTCACAGATGGAATCCCATTTGCAAACATACACACTCTCGCCATTGTCTAAACTGTGTGAAATCTAATTTTCCAACCTGACAAAATACAATCCAAGCTTGCATGATGCATTGAGAATCGTGAATGAAGGCTACTTCATTCACGAGAGCATCTGTGCTCTCTCCGGAGACCCCGGTTTACCCCATTATGTATGAAACTATGGATTCATCATTTCAGGAAGCGACACGAGCCTTCTGAAATGAAAGGCATCAATATTGGATTTATGTGCTAGGAAGGCAGCATTTGAATAGCATGAATTTAACTCACTGAATATGCGGATCGTGTGAATAGTGCACATCGGATTTGTGCATGGATTACAAATATTTTGACCCTGCAAATCACAGTTAAAATAGTTATAAAAGAAGACAGACTGAGTATCAAGTATTTACTCCATAGCTGTGCTTAGCTACAGTGCTCCTCGTTGCCTGTTTTGGTATGAATTAATGATTGAACCACAGAGTGCTGGGTGATGACTGCACTCACATAAAACTTTAATGACCTGCATGTTTCCCCCTGTTAGTCAATGGGCAGAGCGGCACAAAAAGGAAGTGCTTGTGCCTGTAATAATCGTGTGCCGTGAGCGTGTCTCCCTTTTCCCGTGGACTCAATGTGCAGGCCTGAAAATACTCTGTATGAAAAGATGAAGATGGTTTCATAAAAGTCTCCCAGAGGACTTTAAGCCAAGTGAAATCCAGTATGAATAACTAAGCATATTTTATACATTTTTTATACCTATTATCATTTAGCTCCGGCTTTTAACCATCCGTAGTAATATATTAGCATTGCAAAAAGCCTAGCCTAGTTCTTCCAAGCGTATTATTACTTCAGTATAACACATTACCTATTTTATCTATTATTAATATCTTTTTACCACCGCATAGTAACTAAACTTTCCGCAAACCCTCTGTGGAGCAACTTTGCCATTTGAAATAAGAGCCGCAGTGAGATAGCCGAAAGCAATGAGGTAAAATGTGCTCAGATCCAAAGAATGCTGCTAATATTGCAACTTCTGCCTCTTTAAAATGTGATTCATCTTTGATTGACAGACTCGGTAACAAGATTTAGGTTTGTGTGCCGGTTCAAAGGGCAGCCGTGACGGTTCTTTTCTTAGCATGTTTTTAACTTGACCTTGTTGTATCATTGGTACATCCACCGCTTCAGTATATATATATATAGCAAAACACACTAGAGAGTAAATCTAGTAAAGTCTCTAGTGCATAATAAGAATCAGAGAAATTAGAGCCACAAGCATCGATGTTAGAGACACCAATTTTAAATGTCATTGTCAGCTGAGTTGTCACAGTGAGTGCTGCACAGCCTGTGAGAAGAGTTTTATAATGACTTCTGTGGCTCAAGGGGAGTTTCCTAAAGTCTGATAAATACACCCAAATGGCAAAGACTCGGATAGTCTTTTGGAAAGACGGGAGCGTTAATTAGGCAGGAACTTTGGATTGACATTAAAGGAGGTATACAAACCAGTTTTTTGTTAACCTCGTCCCATATCAGGTATTAAAAATCAGGATAATGCTGTATTTGCTGCACCTATGTATAAGGTGCAGGGCTGGAGTGGGGCAAAAAAAAAGAAAAGAAAGAAATCGACCCTGGCATTTGACCCAGACTGGCCCACCCCTATCGATCACACTACGCCCATCTTCCCCTGAATATGTATACCGTGCTACTCCCTAAAGGCAACAGCAATAAGTAAGATGGGATCAGGGCAGATAAAGAGGGAGGAATCATAAATAACGTCAAAACAGTGGAATTGCAAAATTGTATACTCTACTGTGATGAATCTTAAAAGGCATCCTGTGTGTTTGAGAGAAGTAGAGAGACAGAGACATAAAATAGAGATGATAAATGATTGATCATGTGATTTATGTGTTCCAGACAAAGTAGTGTTGAAAGTCAAAAGGATGCCTGTGAACTCAGATGACTTCTAAGACACAGGAAGCTGCAAACAGAGAGATGAAACATAAAGAGATGCTAGATTACAATTCATATTTTCACTGTCATTTTAATAATTACATTTCAACACATTAGGGTACAAGAGTGGCTTCCCCAGTAAGTCTCTCTTCAATGTTGGAGTCCAGTGCCATAAGGATATCTTTCTCAGTGGCCATCAACATAAATGCCAGCTTGTTTGCCATCAGGCTTCTCTTAAGTCTGCTTTTGATGAATTTGAGCATTGCAAATGTTCTATTAAGTGTTAGCAGGAGCTTGTGTGCAAGCCTAAGGAGATGGTAAACATGTTGAACCGCTTTTATAGTGTTTTATAAAAGTAGTAAGCTGCCAAATTGAAGCAAAGCATGCAGAAATTGTTTAACTGTAATATAATCAATGTAACTTTGGAGACACTTGCTAGTTTGTCCGTGCAGGTCATGGTAATCTTCTTCAGAATCCTACTCTAGCCTCACCGCTAACCCCAACACCTCTCCTTAACCCCAAGAAGACCTGTAATAACTCTATAAAGAACCAAAATGTGTTTTTTTTTTTTGGACAAAGATGCACGCGTTTCAATCATTCCATCAATAAATTCAGAGATTGTAGGGTAGAGGCATCTTCTGTTCTTTTGGATGACAGAACATATAAAGTGAAGTCCATTTGATTTCTACTGATGCTTCTAGGACTAGCTGGTTTGTTCACCATTACCACTTTTTTTTTTTTTGCTCAGTGTTATCAAAGGGATTTTAATGGTTTCCGGGACTTCATAGTAGTCTAATGTTAATCACCATCATCTCTTCTGACATATTGTTGACCCATGCAGCCAGCCCCATTGTTTGCAGTCCCCATTGTTCTGGACCGAAAACGAAGAGAGTGTAAAACTTCGGCACAAATTGTTCACTCTCTTTCCATTCTGGCCCTTGTTTCTCTCCTCC
>OMNN01035895.1:0-11076 GCA_900302755.1 Chromis chromis | reverse complement strand
CACCCCCCGCACGAGCTGAATATTGGGATATTCGTCATTCGGACCAACCCTAATGGGTGGACATGAGCTGCTTGGCAGAGGTCTGCACTCTCCGAGTGCTTTTCTAGTTTATTATAAATTGACGTTACAAAGACCCTACAATATTATAGACTAATTTAAATATTACAACTAAGAACCAACAATATTACATAAAATGCAAATGTGTCTTACTAATTTAAATATTAAAATTAAACATGAATATCTAGCTTTATTAAATTTTGTTGTTTTGTTGTGCATTCGTCCTTCTTATGGTTTCCCATTTTGCTTATAGAGCTCTTTGCACTGCGTTTATTTATATAAATTAAGTTTAATTGATTTTTCAATGGCACTTGCTGACACCTTGTACATCTGTCATGACCATCAGACTCAAACTGCACCTGGAAACAAGTCGCCTCAGTGACTGAGTAAGCAAGAGAAGTTTACTAAGAGTGATATTAAACATGAGCAACATTTATTTTAGTATTACCATAGAAATATTCTATACACAATGACACTTAATAGACTGGCGCAGGTAATGTGCAGGGTTACATCACAATAAAGTGCAATAAAGGTTCTTCGCTCAGTGGTGGACGAAAGCAGCGCAAGCGACCACATTAGGCACCGTCAAATCCAGGCTGCTTGTTTAGTCATGTCAGTACATTTAAATATGGCATCAGCTCAGTGGTCATCGCAACCTGTAGAAAACTATCCTGCTCAGTCGTCTGTGTGACAAATACACAGGTATCTTTAAAGAATAAATATACATTCAGGTCAATGTAGAAAAATAATGGTTAAAAAATACGTTTCCCCCTGCTGTCCCGTCAGTCTTCCTCTCCTTTAGCGTCTCCTCGAGTTTCAAGTCTTAATAACGTCAGTGGAGGACGGAGCATCCAGACACACACAAACTAAATAAGCAGGGACAGTAAGAGACATTAGCCCTAAAAGCTCCACTGAAAAAAACAACTAAATTTATGCAACATCAGGCACTTCCATTCTCTGCAGCTTCATTGTCACACAGAGACACTTTTAGGATCAGGAGACTCTGACCCGTCAACCTCAGTGTGGGATAAACAACATGCAGACGCCACTGTGGGAGATTCCACAGACATGACACATCACTTCAGCTCCTGTGTTCACTGGGCAGCCGGCCAGCAGAGTCAGAGCCGTTACTGGGTCACAGTTCACTCTTATTAATGTGACATATCAGTGTTTTCAGTGTTTCTCCCTCACCGCTGTTAGATGTTGTTACTTTGTAAAGCTGTTTTAGGCATTTGTATCATTTGTCTGTTTTGGTAAAATAATTTGTGATTATTCAGTTTTCTAGACAATTGATAGATGGAGGTTTTCTGAGACTCTCACTCCCTCATTGCACATATTTAAACTACAGCTAACCCTTGTTTTATTACACACTGCAGAGTTTTAGACTCATTTTTCAGTTTATTTCAGAAGTTTTCATCCTTATAGGGTCATTCCATCTCAGATCATTCAGTTTCTTCTCAATCATGTTTGATTTACTTGAAACTTTAATTATATAAAATATGGATATTCATAAAGATATTTGTGAAATTTTGACTGAGATATAAAAATACATTCTGAGCTAATTTTTTACTTATTTATTTTTTAATTACCTGTCTACCCACTTTCAGCACGTTTTTTGTTGTGCAATGAAATTTCAGTTAAAAGCCTGAAACTTTCACACGTATTTCTCATCATACTATTGATTTAAAATCTGCAATATTGGACAAGTAGATAAAATAGTCTTTGATGATAGGTTAGTTGAAATGTGAAAAAAAAAACTGAAGCGTTGTGAAAAGTCCCATCTTTGAGCACATATTTACAGAAAAATTGATGATGCAAAAGTCAACTAGTGATACTTTTTGAACCACATGCAGCAAAACACAACATATAGAATATTTTTTAATATCTAATATGTGGTCACAAAACTCAAAAGAAAGTTCTCTTTGCTGAACTTTTATAACTTAACTTTCATAACCACAAAGACTAAAATGGTTTTCAAAATAAAAGAATATAATTTTGTTGTTTATGTGTGCTAAAAGGGGGTCGATGGGCTTTTAAAAAAAATTGATAAATTGATAAATCAAGTACTTTCCAAGCCACCATTTTAAATATCCATAGATAAAAAGGTTTCAAGCAAATCAGAGACGGTTGAGCAGAAGGCCCCTGGTGATTTGAGAAGGAATAACCCTGTATTCTATTATATCGGTATAACTGATAACTGATGGGTTAATTGGTCGTTGTGTGCATTGTTGTCTATATCTCTGTTAGCCCTGTGATGGACTGATAACCTGTCCAGGGGGAACTCTCTAACCCAGTGTCAGCTGGATGAACTCCAGCCTCCTGCAACCCTCTACAGCATAAAACAGGATGGATACTTCAAGGGTCAGGAATTAACTCTACTTTTCAGTCAACATCAGAACCAACAGAAGATTCAACACCTATATTTCCCTGACAACTGAACAAACTCAGTCCCTTGATGATCAAGTGAAATAAGTAAAAGCTCCAGAACAGCTAAAAAGTGAACCTCGAGTTGAGATTGGTTTGTCAGTTGCTTCATCCGTAGTCATGAAGGGGACCTTGGACCTGGTCCCAACATTCACTCTGCTTCATCGATCAAATGCAACGAGGTCGGTTTGTAAAGCTCTGCTCGTCTCTACTTCATTAGCTAATTGTAAGTTGTGAGGTGTTGCCTATTTTATTTAAAGTTCAGGCCTGCCAGCTGATGGTCAATTAACTGAAAACATTGCCCTTCTGTCAGACTGTCAGTTTGTTTTATGAAATAGTTGCCAGTCCTGCAAACTTTGTGATTTTTAGTTCAAGTGCTATAGAAGTAATAAAACTAAATGTCTTTGTCTGGCTTTCAGTGGAGAGTTTTATTGTCTGGTAATCGTCTAAATGAGGATATTTCTTGGGGAGAAACACTGAATCCATGTAATTTTTCTGGACATGATATGGTCTGATTAAAAGCTACTGAATACTGGGAAGTAATATCAAGTGTCCATTGCTTTAAAATTAAGAACGATCATTTTTGTTGTCTTTAAAGCTCTGCTGGTCAATCTTTACCCCCAGTGGACACGATCTCTACAGTGCAATTCCATTGTACATTCTGTCATCAAGTCTCTCTAGTTTCTAATTTTGGTGCGAGATTCGTTTGTCACTTGTATGATGGACTGTATACTTTGAGATGAAGAACTACGTGTACGGAGAAGATAACACTGTCTGTCTTTGCATTAACTGTACTGGAGGAGAAAGGCATGCAGGCGGATCAAATCATCTCTAAGAGGAGTTTGAAACGCATACAAGACTAAGCCACGTGTTGTACAGTAGTAACAGTCTATGTGTTTACAGGTTACAGGTACAGCACTGCGTGTTAGTATGGGACTCACAGCTATTCCCACCTCACAGTAGTTTGCAGTATGTACAAGATCGGAGTCCAGTATGGTTAGTTGAGTGTGGAAGAGAGACGATAAAAAAAGGTGGCAGGTTTACATGCACAGAGGACGCCTCCTTTATCTTTACATGGTTATTAATGTTACCTCATTAGTATTCTATACTCAAAGAAAGTACATTTGTTCAAGTGCTGACTTTTGATTTGAAGCATTTTAATTCCAGTTCTGTGCTACTTTAAACTTTCAAACCACTATACCTATTACTAAAATAAGCTTCAGAATAAAGATTTTAACCACAGACTGTGTATAAAAGATGCATGTAGCCTCCAGGTCTGAAAAGTGACGCCTCAAACCTGCATTCTTTCGAACAGCCAGCAGGGGGCGACTCCTCTTTGCAAAAAGCAGTCAGATTGTATAGAAGTCTATGAGAAAATGACCCTACTTCTCCTTGATTTATTACCTCAGTGAACACTTTCCTAATGACTTTATGGTCTCAATTGCTAGATTCAAGTTTCCATCAATAGAGCATGATGTTCATTTAGTAACTTAAGGTCCCATTTAGAGTAAAATAGACGATAAAGCAGGGTATGTTTTATGATGTGGCTACCTTGTGATTAACAAGTCGCTACTGCTTGGGCATGCGTAGTGTTCTCGAGTTCTCAGACAATGACCAAATTCGACACTCAAGGCTTCATAATGTCAGTCCACAAACCAAAGGATGACGTTGTGGTTGCTATATCCATCTTTTCTATATAGTCCATGATCTCAAAATTGAAATATATGCAAACTAACTTGGATTGCTGAATCTGACATGGCAAAAAGACGCCCATTCACCTGCTGTAAAGGTACCTGGTGGACTTTTTGATCTCCTGTAGCTTTATAAAGAAATGTTTTGATGAGTGGGTTTCTATTTGCACACTAGGGCTGAACAATTCATTTCAGTCAAAATCTCAATTTGAAACAATGTAATCGCAAAGACTGTAATTTAGGAAACGAGATGTGGCTATTAAATAATGAGACTAATGCTGTATTTAATTTTTATTGGATCCGCGCAGATTAAAACTTTCAAAGGTTTTTAATGCTTGTCCATTGATCAGTGTGTACAATGTGGTTCAGGCAGGAACGCTGTGGTTCGACTGAGCTCAGTTTAATTATTTAACAGCCACATCTCAGACATTTTGCAGCATGTCTGATCCAGGGTTTAAACTGCTGTGTCAGTGGTTTCAGAAAGTCATGCGGTTCTCTTTGTGTGAATCACACTTTTGATGGTGTCTCTTGTGGTAATGCTCCATCACGTTTAAATCGCACCATCTGTCAGAAATATCAGGATTAGATATTTTCACCAAATCGTTCAGCCCTGTTGCAACCATTCATCCACATGCATGTGATACACATTTCTGCAGCTGCTTTCTATTCCACTGATTTACAAGTGGCAGTAATGCACAAAAGAAAAACAATCAGCAGCAAAATGATGGAAAGATGACTGTCTGATGCAGACATGGATGTTACTTTTTTTCAAAGTAACTGACTTTTCAAATGGTTTAGGACAAAATAAATGCATTTTTACATGATTTAGTTCAACCTTAAGGTAACAACTTATGTGATCATGATTGTGTTTGCTTTAAAGAAACTCTACAGGGTGCCTTTAGGGTGTTAGTTATTTGCATTTTTTTCCCACCAATACCAATTCTACAATTCCAACATTTCTTAAGTGAGAGTGAGAGTTCTGGCTCTCAAAACCCACTTAAAGAATTGTGTCTTCTTTAACCCTTTAAGACCTGAGCCTCAAAACATCCACCTGGTCTTTTTTTCTTATTTTGATTACAAAAAGGTAAGAAAATGTCCTGTGAGTGCTTGTACCCATTTTTTCGTTGCGTGTTACAGCCAATATGGTGTCATTACGGTAATTTTACAGTAATTTTACGGTAATTTCATCCAGTGGATTCCTGGGGGGGCACGAATTAAATTACCGTAATGACACCATATTGACTGTAAAGTGCAACGCCTCAGCTTTCAGAAACCGCTGGATTTTTTTCCGATAGCACAAACGGTGACATTTACGGTATTCCAAAGTGTGCTAGCCCAAACGTGTCACCGATGACGCCCTAGGGTTAAGGGCATAGCAAATGACTTCACCGCCTTCATATTTTCAACTCTTTGACAATTAAAGATTCTAGTGTCGGACGCTATCTGTCTGCTAGCTTTCGTCCTGCTAATTCAATATGATTCTTAGACAAAGTCTGCACCTTCTACACATTTGGTTCTCCGCCTTTGTGGTTGCGCCTCAATACTTGGGTTGCACATTTTGTTTTACAGATAAAACAAAGCCAAAACAGATTATTCCAATATTTAGTGCTGCGATATGGTGTATTATCTCTTCACCAGATGTTTCAGTTGGAACTGTTACCAAACTAATTTGTTTCTGTCGAGGAAATGTTGTTTGGACTAATTAGAGATTATGAGAAGTGACAACCTGTTCTAGGTATTTAATCCCAAATTGTTATTCAAGCCAACTCAGTCTCTTTGCAAGAAGTGATCAGATCAGTCAAAAGGAGACATTACCTGGAGCTCGGCTTATAATCAGGTGACTCTGTGCATGTAAACGTACCACTCACCAAGCTGGAAGTAGCTGGCAATGGAGGAGCAGAGAGAGAGAGAGAGTGAAAAGAGGAGTAAACACCAAACCTACGACCACCGTTAACACTCTGTGATTAAGTCAGTGCCTCCACCTCCCTCTCACGGTGCCTTCACTGCCAGCCTGCTCCCACTGCAGTGCCTTCACACCTCCAGACCCCAGTCTCTGAAGAAGCCTTTGGCCACTCTTGACTCTCGGAAAGTCACTGTGAGGGAGTTGAGGGTGACGTCTGTGACCGTCACCTCTCCTGGACCGATGACGGGTCTCCAGACGTCGTCCGGCTTCTCTGCTGCAGTAACCTGGACCGGTCTGACAGCGGAGCTCCAGTCGTCTGTCCTCTCCTGCCCTGATTGAGGCGAGGACGTGGAGAGAGAAAGATCGAGGGAGAGAAGGGTCGAGTTGCAGTCAGACAGCAATTGCATCAAGCCCATCACTTGTGTGCTGTTATTGAGTTAAGATCTCTTGACAGACCTGGATCTCTGCTCTGATACATGTTATAAATTCACAGACAAGATGAAGGAACAGAGGTATACTGACGACAGATGTACTTCATTATGTTCACCTCATTATTATTTTGTGGAGACTTGGAGACGTCTTAACTTTAAAATTACTGCCAACTGTGCATGAAGTCAACGAGTTTTAGATATTTTAAACATGCAGTCAACATCATCATTACATAATCTTGAACTCACCTGTATGCGTTTGAGTCTCTGACCCGCTCCGTGACACTGTAGTTTAAAAACAACAACAAAAACACATTACTGGTGTTTGTTTTAAATAAAAAAATGAAGAAAAAAAAACATTTCAGGTACCACAAAAAAAAAAAAACTAAAAAACAATCAAACATCTTTTTTGTTTGTTTTTTCATTTGGAAACCAGAATCGCAAGTCCCATGGCTTTTTTGATTCTAACTTTAAACCAAGAAGAAAAACTTGGTTTATTAAATTTTGGGGGTTGGTACCAAAAAACAATAAAAAATCAAGAAAACTAAATGTTCCGTATTGTTTTTTAAAGAAAAGCTGACACAAAGGCTATGCTAGAAAAGTGAAACATTATGCAAGCACAGGTAATCATGTGCCTGTTAGAATTGCAAAAATGGACCCCTTTTGATTTCTGACCCCTGAAACTGTTTTTTCATTTCTTGGTTTTGAAACAAACAACAGACTTTTTTGTTTGTTTGTTGTAGAACTACAGTAGAATTACAAATGTTATAAAATGTTATAAAAGATAATTAAAGTTTCTTTATGCAGAATAGTAAGGGTTTTTACTTTTTGGATAACTTACTGGTTAACCCTAACTTGGTTGCAGATTGGTGCAGTTATAAGGCATTTGTGTTGTTCCTTTGTATACTCTGATGTACAGGCGTAGAGCCAGCTGTGTGTGTTCAGTCACACTTCTTGTCTTACTTTTAGTGACATCATGCTTGCTCTGGCCCACACTTCCTCACGCTGTGGTAAATATTTTGGCCTCCTTCTCCAAACGCCATGAAAAACACTATTTTCCATACTTGGACCTGGAAATGACTAAATTCAAAATGCATGCTTTTGATAGAAACTCTGTTTAACGTGGAGACTCTAGAGCAGGGGTGGGCAATCCTGGTCCTCGAAGGCCACTATCCTGCATGTTTTAGATGTTTCTTCCAACACACCTGATTCAAATGATCGGCTCATCATCAAGCTCTGCAGAAGCCTGATAACGATCCTGATCATTTGAATCAGATGTGTTGGAAGAGGGAAACATCTAAAACATGCAGGATAGTGGCCCTCGAGGACCAGGAGTGCCCACCCCTGCTCTAGAGTAACTGTTGCCTTACATGCAAAACAGCATCTTTAATGAGTCTACGTTTTGTAATCTGCATGATTTGCTCTTTAATCAGCTCAGAATGAGGCAACTTTAATGTTTTTGGTTGAATGCCCAGTGAGAGAAGCTTGTGCCTACGAGGAGGTTGACAAAGAGTCAAGAAAAACTGGGTCGAGGTGGTGATTACTGTCCACTGGCTGACCGACTGACACACTTACCATTTAACATGCTGTCTCTGTTCTTTGCTGTCTCCTTCTGAGCCTCCTCTTCTCCATCTTCATCAGCTTCTACATTGTCCTCCTCCTCCTCTTCCTCCTCCTCTCCCAGCCCTTCCCAGTCCTCCTGTGTAGGACTCGGAGGGTTGGAGTTAAAGCATCTGAACTGCGACCTCCTCTGTTTGCTTTTCCGATGTGCCAGATGTGGGTCCTGCCTGCAGACATCGTATGGCTGATCCTCGTCCTCGGGGTCCAGAGAGCGAGTCAGAGAGAGTCTCAGGCGAGGCGGAGGTTTCTCTGGAATCTTGTGAGCGCTGCGGAGATCCATGGTGTAGACGGTGTCCTGAATCGAGATCCAATAGAAACAGATAGGTTGGAAATATGACGGCACAGAGCACCAGACTGGACAGGTGCCAACAAGGGAAAAGCAATTGGAATTTTTAAAACTGAATTCCTTTACCTCCAAAAAGAGTCTTTTGGCTTTGGATCCTTTCTTCCTGTGACCCAGAGCTCGATCTTTCTGTTCTCTAGAAAAGCCAAACGCATTAACTGACTTAGAAAACAGGTCTTTTGTCTTTCCAATGGAAACAACAAAACTCAACCTTCCCTGTCAGTTTGTTTCAAATGAAAGACAACATCAAAAAAAGGGAAGGAAAAGCAAACATGAATTATTATTAATCCACCAGAATATTGTGAAGCCTTGTCAGCAGGGGGCACAGGCAAAAATCCAACAACCCACAACACATACTTATTCCAGATGGAGAGAGGACTTGGATCTGGGTCTGCTGAGTCATGATCTTTTTATGATTAATTCAATTTAAGAAGAACGATTTACTCTGCACATTCCTGCCCCACTAAGTGTCAGACAGTCTTACATGTTGAGTGGGGCCTTACTTCTCTTCGAAGGCCTGCACCAAGCGCTGGTCCAGGATGTGTTCCTCAGGCTCCCAGGTGCTGTATCTGAAAGAGGTCACAAAGGCATGCCTGAAAGCCTTGTTTATTTTTCTGTGAATTCCACCATTAGTTTGCTTTTATATTGAGTTAGCTGATTAAATCAATCTGCTTTTTAACACAGCATGATTTAACATTCTCCATTAAAATGTTGGCTGAGAAATGGCTCATACACTGGCTCCATCTTCTTCAGTTAAAGTGGATGAATCCTCTACAGAAAGTCAACCAGTCATTACTTTTAAATCATCCAACGTTTAAAAAAACAAAATAATTTTTTTGAATTTTTAAATCACAAATCGTACTTTTCTGTGCATATGTGTAACTCGTTGTACATATCAGTATGAATAAGAGGCACATTAGTATTTTCAGTTTAATTTATCCATCCAGTCTTCCATAACCAAGTCTATATACTCACTTTGGAGGCCATCCTTTCCATTTGAGCAGATACTCCACATTCCCCTGCAGAGACACAAAGTTTATATATGGAAAGTTTATATATGTTAGAAATGTCATAGTCTCGCTCAACCAGCCCATTCTGTATAACACTTATCATTCTGCTAAACGGGGATGCACTGGCTTGTGTATTTCTTTAAACCAATCTCAACCGTCTTGCTCGGAGCTAAGCGAAGGGATGCAGCTTCCATGTTCCAACAAAATAGTGACCCGTGGAATTGTTGTGGTGGAAGATTTGCATGCAGAGAGATGAGCACTGTCATTAAATTGGATAATCCACGACAAACAAACTAGCAGAGCTGCTTTACTGCATGATCCAAATCCTCTGCAAAACTCTACATTTTCAGTGTGGTAGGTTGCTGGCCGGTTGTTGTTGTTACACGTCGTAAGGAAAACAGTCACTCACAGATGGCAAAAGAGAAGAATAAAGTCACCTTGTTTCATTTGTACAGTACTGAAAAAGAAAAATAGCCACTGATTTATAGGGTTGGGAAGTAAAGAGCAACTTACAATACGATACTATACGATATACACTCACCGGTCACTTTATTAGGTACACCTGTTCAATTGCTTGTTAACACAAATAGCTAATCAGCCAATCACATAGTGAGACATGGTCAAGACAACTTGCTGAAGTTCAAACCAACTATCAGAACGGGGAAGAAAGGGGATTTAAGTGACTTGGAACGTGGCATGGTTGTTGGTGCCAGACGGGCTGGTCTGAGTATTTCAGAAACTGCTGATCTACTGGGATTTTCATGCACAGCCATCTCTAGGGTTTACAGAGAATGGTCTGAAAAAGAGAAAATATCCAGAGAGCAGCAGTTGTGTGGACGAAAATGCCTTGTTGATGTGAGAGGTCAGAGAATGGGCAGACTGGTTGGAGATGATAAAAAGGCAACAGTAACTCAAATAAACACTGGTTACAACCAAGGAATGCAGAATACCACCTCTGAATGCACAACACATCCAACCTTGAAGAAGATGGGCTACAGCAGCAGAAGACCACCGGGGGCCACTCCTGTCAGCTAAGAACAGGAAACTGAGGCTACAGTTCACACAGGTTCACCAAAACTGGACTATAGAAGATGGAAAAACATTGCCTGGTCTGATGAGTCTCCATTTCAGCTGCGACATTCAGATGGTAGGGTCAGAATGTGGAGTAAACAACATGAAAGCATGGATCCATTCTGCCCTGTATCAACGGTTCAGGGTGGTGGTGGTGGTGGTGGTCTAATGGTGTGGGGGATATTTTGTTGACACACTTTGGGCTCCTTAGTACCAATTGAGCATCGTTTAAACGCGACAGCCTACCTGAGTATTGTTGCTGACCATGTCCATCCCTTTATGACCACAGTGGACCCATCTTCTCATGCTACTTCCAGCAGGATAATGCACCATGTCACAAAGCTCATATCATCTCAAACTGGTTTCTTGAACATGACAATGAGTTCACTGTTCTCCACTGGCCTCCACAGTCACCAGATCTCAATCTCAAAAGGGGGTCCAATCTTTTACTAGCAAGGTGTACCTAATAAAGTGGCTGGTGAGTGTATATATATATATATATATATATATATATATATATATATATATA
>OMNN01035891.1:11045-24131 GCA_900302755.1 Chromis chromis | reverse complement strand
CACGATAAAAACAAGACACAAAACAACAAAAACAAGACAAAACAATAAAAACAAGACACAAAATTTTAAAAAAGAGGCACAAAATGACTAGAAAAAGACAAAACTGTCCCAAAGACACATAAAATGACAAAAACAAGACGCAAAACGTTAAAAACAAAGCATGAAATAACCACAAAAATACAAAAACTGATCCCAAGGAGACGCAAAACGATAAAAACAAGACACAAAACAACAAAAACAAGACACAAAACAACAAAAACAAGACACAAAACAACAAAAACAAGACACAAAACACAAAACAACAATAACCAGACACAAAACAACAAAAACCAAACACAAAACAACAAAAAACAGACACAAAACAACAAAAACAAAGACACAAAACAACAAAAACAAGCCACAAAACAACAAAAACAAGACAAATTTTTTTTAAAAAGAGGCACAAAATGACTAGAAAAAGACAAAACTGTCCCAAAGACACATAAAATGACAAAAACAACACACAAAACGATAAAAACAAGACACAAAACAATAAAAACAAGACACAAAACAACAAAAACAAGACACAAAATTTTAAAAAAGAGGCACAAAATGACTAGAAAAAGACAAAACTGTCCCAAAGACACATAAAATGACAAAAACAAGACACAAAACGATAAAAACAAGACACAAAATGACAAAAACAAGACACAAAACAACAAAAACAAGACACAAAACAACAAAAACAAGGCACAAAATGACCAAACACCAACACAAGCACGACGTCTGACTGATAACCATGAATTTCAGCATCATTATCAGGGCGGTTCGACCGTTTTAACATCTTAAACTTGACTTTATGAACACAGTAATCCTCCAACTTCACCACAACCCACTGATCAACATGCACCAGGTTGATACTGAAGGACACCCTTGAGATGTGGACTAGAAATAAAGCTGACGGCAGTAGCTCGTCCTGCTGTGGCTGAACAGCGCCCTCATCTGACCTGCAGAGCCACTATCTGTAATTAAGATAATGCCACCGACTTATTATTGATTTATCGGCACTAAGACGGCAGCTTTAAAACACGACTCCGGGCTCGAGAGGTCGCGGGACGAACCCAGACGTGACGGATGACGAACAGATAGAAGCGGCTTTTTCCTGAAAGAAACAGGAATGTTTGTTTCTCTAAAGAGCTGCCAGTGAACACGACTCAGATATTCCACAAGCTCACACCGCTCCTGATTTTCCTTCGCCCGTCCGATCGAGCCCTGGAAAACAGTGTGTGAATGATTAGACATGGACGGAGGGTTCAGGGGAATTCCTTCACATAAAATACAAATATGTGAGGATGGAGAGGAGTAGAGGGAGACGGGTGAGGCTGGGTGATGAGGAGAGGAACACTGGCTGCAATAGAAGGAATGGACTACTTTTCTTTCTTTGAACTGTCAACACCTTGATTTCAAATAAAAGTCCTCACAAGCCTGAGTAAAAAAATGTCCTTCACTTCTGTTTTTTCTGTAAAAATATGTTTTTCTACCATTCAAAATGCAAAAATGTATAAATAACTATCAAATATATGATATAAATCAGTGGTTCTCAAGGACTCAGGACCCACTATGTCTCTATTAATAACGGTCGCGACCAAAATTTTTGAAGTTTGCTGTTCCTGTTAACAAATTAAGGTTTATCTGGGTGTAGTCTCAACACATTTTGATACAGCTTGTGGAAATTTTGACGTATTTTTTTGCTCATTTTGGTATATTTGGACACTTTTGCCAAGTTTTGGGCATATTCTGTCCCATTCTGACAGATTCTGAGCACATGTTGGTTTATTTTTGGCACGTTTTAGCATAAATTGCTCCAAAAAGCTGGCAGAGTCAAATCTAGAAGTTAATAGTGGACAACTACTGGTGTCACCACCACTAAATATTCTGCTATTGAAAGCAAACTGTGTCAGAAGAAACACATCTTTTAAAATAAAATACTTCATACCAATACATGCTTCTGCGACCCTCTAAAAATGCCTTTGCGACCCACTTTTGGGTCCCGACCCACCAGTTGAGAACCACTGGTTTAAATGTTGTTGGAAGCATGTAATCAGAGTACTGCTGCTCCTGACTGTTAGCAGTGTTACTCCCGGCCTGTGCTGTCAGCAAACACACTTGTAAATCCATCTAATTAAAAAAAAGAAAAAAAAAAGGCTGCACCTGGTCACACAACCAGTTATTGCAGCAGATCTGCAGTACATTTGTGACATGCTTGTCCCTCATTATCTGCCTTGATGGTTCACCCTCTGAACCCCCCAAGCAATTTCTGGACCTCTTTTGCTCCTGTAACATTTTTACTCACTGTAGACTCATTTGTCACTGTAATAGAAAGTCCTGTGCCTCCATGAGAACAGCACAACCATGGATAGAAGGAGAGAAAACTCTAAAATGTATTTTGTGCAGTGTAACTAAGTTATCATGCTATAAATCATTAAAAAATAAAAGTTGTGCCCACAACTGATTCCAATCATTGAACAGAAGGTAACTCTCCATACTATAGATATTTTACTACATCCTCCTATCTCTTTTGTGTAAACGCAGCCTACAGTTTACATAGGACATGTAGAATGAAGTGATTTTGAAGAAATATCCCAGTTAGCTTATCTTTGGTTGCTTTTCCCAACAAAACAAAAAGTGCCACATGATTAGTTCAAGGACTGTTGGAAAGTTTCTTGCTATAATGAATGGTATAATTTTAAACAAATAAGATGGATTTTGGGGTTTAGAGGCTTAACATACATTTTTAATCAATTAAATTATTAATGACAATTATCAAATAACAATTATTCATTAACATCCCCATATGAGATTATTATTATTATTTTGTTTTTATTAAAGATTTATTTTTGGCCTTTTTATGCCTTTATTAGATAGGACAGTGGATAGAGTCGGAAATGGGAGAGAGTGGGGAAGGACATGCGGTAAACGCTCGAGGTCGGAATCGAACCCTGGACAGTCACTACGCCTTAGCACTTGGGTCACGCGACAGAACCGTCAGGCTATCGGGGAGCCCCATATGAGATTATTTAAAATCAAATTATAACATTACTGTTACGGCCACTGGTGTCAGTGTGTCGTATTGTTTCTGTGTTTTTTGAAGCCATGATGTGGGGAGGTGGTCTGAGTAGGCCCAGCTGTGACTGGCTTCTGAGCCGGATCCAGGAAGACCAGCTGCAAGTCATCGCCGCTGATTAGCCTGGAGAAGAAGACCTGCACTCCAGCATTGGTTCTCCCCGCCTCCTGACTGGCCTGATTGGGCCACCACTCAGTACCCTCCATCTCCAGCCAATCCCCTACAACCATCGTCACACCTGGAGCAGATAAAAGCCTCTGCCAAACTCACAGTCGGGGCGGCTGGGATTTAATGTGAACAGTCTGCCCTGGTGCCTCATGTTCTGTGTGTTAGTGTTCCTTCAGCAGTTGCTAATTTTGTGAGAGGTATTTTGTGTGTCTCAGTGGAGACTTTGTCGACCTCTGTTAGCAACTGTGATTAGTTTAGTGACATGACATTGGTGTCGGCTGTGTGATCAAGATGCTAATGTTACTGTGTGGTTCGTAGCCACCAAGAGGGTGGTGATTCATGTCCTGTGTGTGTTTGTAATGTGTGTTTTGAGGCACCAGTTTTGTTTAGTAGTTTTGTGCACTCTGCACTTCTTGTTATTTCTGTTTGGTGTGGTGTTGCTACTGTGGTTAAGTTTGGCTAGGGAGTTTAGTTTAGGTCTGTGGTAATTAGTCTTAGTAGGTTTTTGTAACTCTGTTAGCCTTTTGTTTGGTTTTATTTGGTTCTTGATTTTTAGCAACACCCACTGTTTTGTGTTAATTTCATCACTAAGCAATAAATTGCTTCACCAAACTAATAACACCTGGTTTTCTTTTGTTGCACCCAGCTACCCCTAGAGGCTGGGTCGCAACAATTGCAAAAACTTTATTGGATACAAGTGTGTTTAGTTGGATTTGAGCTAAGCAGCATCACTGTAACATATTTGTTCATCAAACAAGGTCACACCCATATCGTTCAAGGGCTGCATCTGTTTCTGGAATCTGGCTCTATAACATCATTTTAACCAACACTCAACCTTATCACAGTATTCTGAGCTGATCAGCCCAACACACCAGCAGAGCAGCTGTCCCTCAATAACATTACATGTTAGCTATCTTCAGTATCAGCATAAATACATGGACATCAGTACTTAGTTTCATCATAATTGAATAAAACGTCAACAGAGCTGAGGCCATGGATGATTTGGGGGAAATATCTAATAACAACTTTTAATATTCACTGTGTAATAGATGTGAAACACGTGACGGAGCATTATCACATCAAAAGCATGACTGTTACACAAGGAGGGCATCATGAATTTGTTTACCCCCAGGGTCAGACACGCTGCATAATTTATATCCTCTATTTGTAAAGTGCATTGCTTGATTGTACCATGGTTGTTGGTCTAGAATCTCATATTATATAAAGACTGGCAAAAAAAACAACTAATTGTTGTAAGTGATTATTTTTATCTACTGTGCACTAAGAAACTCACAGGTTAAACTTGGATGTTTTTGCACTCCTATATGGGCAGTGAAGACAAACACAGTCTAATAAAAACTGATCATTAAAAGGGGATAAACGATATTGAATCATATAGACCAGGATGAGTCTGTACCTCTCCACGTTGACTGGTGGTGGCAGAGCTTTAGATACGTCTGAGCCTCTCTTTCCTGAGGTGGGCATGATGGTTTCACCCTCGGACTTGAGCTTGTCGACAAAGTTGTCCACTTCTTTCCCTTTAGCGCCCAGTTTCAGAGCCTTACTGGGTCCACTTGGTCTGGACAGAAAAAAACACAATGCTCCATTAGTTTATTCAGAACTACAGTGTTTGGCCAGAAGTGTGTCAAGCGTGAAATCCAATACATGAGAAGCAGCAATGCTCAAATCCTAACTTCAGTCGTGTATTTCTTAGAGATGTACCTGACTGGAGCTGGTGTGATCTTGGGTTTCTCAGGCTCGACGATGGTGTCTGTGATGATGGACCCTGAGGACACGCTGGTCATGCCGCCGCTGCCGAAACCGCCAAACGCTGGCACCTTCTTCCCAGAGCGCTCAGCGTCCCTCCTGGCCTGCTGCAGCTCCTTGGCCTTCCTCCTCATCTCTGCCTTGGCCTCTCGTTCCTGGGTCTGTGGATTTGCATAACACCATTTAACTGAGTTTTAAGCTGGCTTTAAATATCTGCAGTGTAATGGCTTCATCAATTACGTGGTTTAATACACATTTTGTACACCTTGTAATCAAGCACATCCTCTAAATCCATTTTTTGTTTCCTCACAAACTCAGACTATACTACTAATATGTACTGCAGCCAATATTAGTCTTAAGATGTTCACTTTATTTTACTTTTGTCTTCCTATTCTAATTGGTTGATTTATATCATTCCCCTCATTTGGATTCTGTGGGATCTGTAAGTATAACTGTGTCTAACATCATAATTATGCAAATGTTCCCTAATAGCGTTGGATTTTTTTCTTTGCAGTGTCCCCTTAAATTTTTGTCTGCAGCAATAAACCAATTCCCTCACTGGGATCAATAAACTTTTATCTGATATAATAAACCAGGCAGACGCATCCATGTGACCTCACCTCTCTGACAGCACGGAAAACCTTCTCCTCGTGGGAATCCATCTCTGTGAAGGTGCGGATCTGTGCCAAGTTGACATTCTCTCTGTAGCCTAGTGCCACAATCTCGTCGAAGGCGAAGATCAAGTCAAAACAGTGCTCCGATATTTCACTCTCCTCCAGCACGCGACAGTACTCTGGGATCTGGAATAGTACGGAAGAGAGATTAGCATCAGATGACTGGACCAGTGCAAACATTTAAACACGGGGTCCACCCTGCAGTAGGCAAGAGATGGGAACTGATGTGAAAGCTTGACTGGCGACAGCTACACTGATCACAGTGTATCTGATCCTGAACAAAAATACTGTGGTGATTTCACTGAAGCAACTTCATCAACACTGCTTATTTTAAGGTATAAATGCACCTTCACCTATTCCTGACAGGCTGTTAGCTTTTTGCAATAAAATGGCAGTTGTGATGCTTAAGGGTGGGAATCACAGGGTACGATACGATACGCAATACATGGCTCACGATACGATACTATCACAATACAGCGATAATCAATATATTGCAGGACAATCACATAACGATACATCACAATACCTATAACTGAAAAATACAATGTTGGTGGTGCTTCCTGTGTACTTTACTTTCGCGAGGCAGTTCTTGCATATGGCATAGTCTTTGTAGAGCTTGCTTGTTCCCTCCATGTTGCCAAAGCCCAAATGGGTGCACATTTTGGACTTAAAGGTGGATGGGGCGTCTCTTCCGGTAGCGTTGCTGTCCTCCATTATACCTGTACAAACTCTTCTTGGGCCAATTCATTTCCCTCAAGTCTCCCTCATTCATGTGATAAACACCACCGTGTGGAGTCATTAAGTAGTGATGCTGGGGAAATGGCAGCTGGCAGGGGGATCTGGCAGGGTTTAGAGCGCCTTACTAGAGCCCCTTATTGTATTAATTAAAGTATCCATATTTAGCGCCAGCGTGTCGATACTCGTATCGCACGAGGAGGGACGACGATATATCAATGTATTGATATTTTGTCCCACCCCTTGTAATGATTATTCTTCAACCAGTCAGCGCATACAATAGATAACATAGCAGGTCTGGACAATAAGGCCAAAAAATTCTACTCTAATCTTTTTAATTTCACAATTTCAGTCAGTTTTTTCTTTCTATATAAACTCCAAGCAAATACACGCCTTTCACCTGAAACTAAAACTGTGTGTGCAAGACCAACAAAATGAAAGGACCTACATGAAGATTGTAAAAAAAATTAAAAATTACATCAGAATAAATAAAACAACATTGTGATTATATTAAGTCATCTTATACTGAGGCCAATACGGTACATGGCACTCTGATTGATGTCAGACTTCGCAAAACCAAACTATGTCCACATGGCCACCTTCCTTCAGTCTTATTTCATTGTTGTTTGCTGCAGCGGCCACTATTCAAGAATATTTCACTGTCAAAGCTCACACATGCAGGTGTCTCCAAGGAGACAGCGACAGCTTATGTTGCAGTTGTGACTGGAGAGAAATAATTCTTACTGCTTGCGCTGCTGTTGTTGTTGGAGAGACAAAGGAAGCACATATCTGAATTTGTCAGGTTTTTTTTCTTTCCATATTAGAGAAAAAGTGAGATGATATTCAAATAAAATTAAGCCTGATCCAATTTCAGTGCTAGTATTTACACAAAGTGTTTGTATTACAGGTGTTTAGTTACACTTTCTGACAACCTATGTAATAAATAAAGTGAAATAGTCCATGAAGTCAAAAATGTGTTTAACTTGATTAACCAATGACCCTCGCCAGAAACCAAAAGGAGGTAGACATTGCACAATGGATTACTGTTACTTGACTGAAAGCATAAAATACACTGTATAAACTAGACATGTACAATTTGATACACAATGGATATTACATTATTATTATGCACTGTAATTGTAAAGGTTGATTCAAGTTAGAACAATTAAAGGGACACATGTAAAACTGGGTAGTGTGAAAAGTACAGATATTTGTTTACGTGATTTATTTTAAGTTAGATAAACCTACAGATATTTACTTCCTTTGTAAGAATTACTGTCCTATATCAAACATATCTGATAAATACCATGTGGTGTATTAGACCAGAGTTAGCTTAAAGCTGCTTTTCATTTTCAGTCACCCCTTGTCATTCCTTCTTTGTGTTTGCATGCACACAACCATGTGATAATGTTGACATTACATCTTACTTATGACATACACCATACATGAACATATTTTGGGTACTGTACTAAAGCCAGCTCCATCCTTACCACACGGGAGAAGAGTCTGAGCGTCTCCAGGTCCTCCAGGATGTTGCTGTTCTTGGTGGTGATGAGGACCATGTAGAGTTTCTCCAGCGGCTGGTACACATAGCGAACACTGTCTGTTTCCACAAAGGTGTGCTGCTTGCCCGTGTTCATCAGTTTAGGAAACGCAGCCAGGAGTCCTTCAATTCGTGTCCGGGTCATTTCCACAAACTGCCGCGATACAATGGCCTTGCCGGCCTTGGTGCACACCGCCGCTGCCAACAGCACCTTGGGGTGGAGCGGAAACATGACTGTTATGCTGCCTACTGACCTTCAGTATTATAACACATAACACAATCATTCTATCAGCATTCAGATATTACTGAAAATAATATGTCTGAAAGAATTTAAGGAGAAAATCTGGCTGACAGTTCCCTCTTTGACTTCAGCTTGCCAGAAACCACACTAGAGTTTGGCTCTTTGAGAAGCAAACAAGTCTCACAAAGTTCAACAGCAGAAAATTTCATATTGTCTTAAAATTGTGAGGTGCACAACGCAAGGCTTGAACAAATCTTAAAGGTCTTCTTTTAAATTTGGCTGTTCAGCAAGCCTTTCACTTTGTACTATTGATTCAAACTGCTCAAAGCCACCTACTATGTTGAGTCTTGGTGCAGGAGGACTGTAGGAGTAGTTAGCTGGCAGGTAGCTACAAACCGGACATTTTATTGAAATAACTGCAGCAGCAGAGATAATATGTATGCCGAATTTGACAATGATGAAAAGCGATTAAGAATACATAAATCTTGTAAATGATTCGTGTCTGTGTCAGCAAAGAAGCTAATGCAACTTTAAATCATTAAGATTTTGACTTGTCTTTGCTGTGGTGTTCTCATCACACCAGAGACAATGGCAGCTATCGTGGATATGCACCATACATTTCTACAGCAAAAAATAGATTACTAATATCAAATTGTTAGATTTGTTTGATATCAGCAGTATGTCCAGGCTTGCCATAAATAAAGTAGATTTCATTCTGGTAAATGAATGAAGGAAGTACATTCATTCCACGTTGACAATGGCCCGATCGCAGCGATCTGAACTTCATGTAGACAAGCAACAGCTGTAGTTAACAAAGTCGTCACTGCTGGCAAACTATAATGATAATACAAATGTTTATATAGTAAAGGCTTGTTTGAAAATGGTTCCCCGTGTTATCTGGCTGAGTATAATCTGACAGCAGGTAACGTTAGCTCGGATCCAGCTAGTGACAGTAGATAACCAGCGCTAGCTTGTGAAGCTAGTTAACGTCAGCAATGTCTGCACACTGCACGCCGCTTATTCAGCTCAAATTTGACTCTATACAGTAAAAATATCATTAATTTACTCGATAATAGCAACTGAATTTAACATTAGCACTGTCAGCCCAGTGTAAAGCAACGCCTGTTGTTCCTCTTCTTTCGCTCTTGGAGAGGAGAAGCTAGCTAACTGATAGCTAACTGATAGCTAGCTTTAGCTACCATCCAGGTTAGCCAATGTTATGATAAATGCTAGGCCCGATTAAAGGCAGCAAAGTTCTCTTGGTCTTCGACTGTCACTCACCATTTTGGTCTCTCTCTACGGTGCGACGATCTTCAGTCTCTCGTGTTTGTAGCTTTGGTGATTTCTAATCACTCCGGAATAGCAAGGTGCGAACGTACAGCTGACTTCAAGTTGTGTGATTGTTAGTTAGCAATATGGCAGCAGCACAGAGCCACGTCTCCACCGGAAGAGCAGCGCTGGATCAGCCCACCGTGGAAACCAGTGACGTGGGCCCCAAAATGTTGGCCTGGTTGCATAAACACGGTGCGAGGGGCAGCTCCACGGCTTTATTCCGCTTATTTAGAGCTCAGAGATGGAGCCGAACACATACGACCTCCACATGTCTGCCGCTCAGCCGTCTGTCGTCTGAGCTGCAGAACAAACGGCTGCAGTCAGACACGAAGCAGGAGCTGGACTTTAATGTTCACCATCATAATAAAGTTTATCACCATGAGGCAGTCTGACGGATTCTAAAAGATCAAACTGATGGGATGGGCTTTATTAACAATTAACTTTTTTTTTGTAACAAGAACAATGCCTATTTTATTTATTTATTTATTTAAATGGTTGGTTCCCTGGTGGTTCACAAAATAACCTTCAAGGAACTGGATTTTGGGATGTTCCCTAAAGGGTCTAAAAAAATAACCTTCATAAAAATAACCTTTTACCACCAGGCATAATCTTACCTGAGAAGTCATTTTGATCAATACATACTTGTTACTTATGCATAACATTAACTTTATTTTAAAGTGTTGTAATTCTCTCACTTAAACAACATAAATGTTAGAGAACACAGGAATGATGTCTGATTTTTAATAAGGGTTTAATTATTAGTAATTAATTTAGAATTGATGGTCCTGAGACAAAAGTTGCAACTTTATCATCTGGTTTTGTTTACATTTCTGACTTAACAATGTCAGATCACAGGGATGTTTGACCTACAACACATTCATACGGTGCATTTCTTCCCTGAATAGCCCTCCTCCTACATTTTCACATATCACAACAAAAATGCATGACTCTAATGTCAGCAGTAAAAAAAGGTTTGTGTATATATTTTCTTTAAATAAATACAGAAGTCTGTTTTGTACCGTCAGAATATGACATCAACATTCCTCGAAACCACTTCTTTTGATTTCCTCCCACCAGTAAAATGATTTCAAAGCTATTTAAAGATTAGTAAAGTCATCCAAGAAAAGACCTGAAATGAAACTGACTGTATCTAATGGACAGGAGTGGATTTTTTTTTTGTTTAACCTAATCTTAGCATGTTGGGTTATCCAGCCCTAATATGCATCCAAGTATGTGTGTCTGCTGTGAACACTATGTAACATGTGAACATCTGGTCCATAGAGACAGGTGCTCTGCAATATAGAACTGAGCTGCAACGATTAATCAATAAATTGATTAGCTGTCAACCATTAAATTCATTACCAACTACTTTAATGATCGATTAATCAGTTTGAGTAAATTTTTAAGGAAAAAGGTCCAAGTTCTCTGATTACAGCTACTAAAACTGTGTTGTGTTTTCTGGCTTCTCTCTGCTTCTATGACAATAAGCTCAATCAGACAAAACAAGACAGGAGGACGTCATCGTGCACTTTGGGAAACACTGATTGTTCCTGACATTTCATAGACCAAATAACTAATTTATTAATTAAGAAAATAATAATGGGGCAGTGGTGGTGCAACAGGTTAAGCCCCAGGGCTACTGATCAGAAGGTCATACGACTGATCCCCCACTGTGGCCACTGTGGGCCCTTGAGCAAGGCCCTTAACCCCTGACAGCTCCCCTGGCGCTGCACCGCGGCAGCCCACTGCTCCTAGTCTGTATAGTTAAGGTTAACTTTGAATAGGATGGGTCAATGCAGAGAAGGAAGGAACCCAAGGGGATCAATAAAGGTTACATTATTAGATTATTAAACAGACTAATCGACAATTAAAATAATTATAAGTTGCAGCTCAAATACAAAATATCATGTGATCATGCATTAATACATCTATATTTCACATGTTGCAATTTGAAATACAATTAAAAACATAAATATGTAATATATATATATATATAAAAGATATGTAAGATGTCCAGTGTGGACTGAACAATAATTCATAAAATAATTTATTTAAATACAGAGTAAACACAGTGGACTAATATTATTTGTAACTTTCTTTAAAAATCAATGTAGTACTTAGAATTTCATTTGCAAATACAAACTTATTTCATGATTAGAGGAGAACACGTGCAAATGATCTCAGTGCATGGAAAATGATAAAGCATGAGGTAAAGGATTAAAATATAGAATACAAAAAGATTTTGTCATGACAAAAACATGCACGAAAACACAGTCATCAATAAGAAGCCCTAATACGTGTCACAATAGAGACAGTTTAGACTGGTTGCACATAAAGTGTTACTGTGTGATTTTTTTAATTCAGTTTTTGAGAACTATTGAGAATGTCATGGCTCTACATTAACCACAAAGATGAACAAACTACAAAGCCAGAGAACACTGGTCCTGAATTTCAATATGTTGTTTCTTCAGATGTGCCTGTGTGTGACCTTGGATTGTCCTTATCAAGACTGTGATGTAAACTGGGCAAAAGTTCTTCTCATACAGTGTTTTAACAATAAGTAAATGGTTTGTGCTCTCTAAACTGAAACTGAAAGGTTGTCTGACAAATTGCACAACTAAAGACTGTGAGACCCCATTTCAAAGACAGTCCTTGTATCAAAATCCAGGTGATTGCTATTTTAATTTTAGGTAATGTGTTGCATATCCCCAAAATATGTATGAAATTAAATTCCCTCATATCAAATCAGAAGACAGGTGATACTCCAGCAGAGAAAAGGTAGAAGAACTATACAACAGTGTGGGGAATGTAGCTTTAATAAATCTTTCACACAAAGCATTCTGAGATAACACAGTAGGAAAGCCACAGGCACAAATAGCAAAATGAATGATGGTTGAATTCCATTTCGTTCCTTCAGTTTTGGCTCTTGGTATTTCGTGCGTGCTTATACATTAAGTCAAGTCACCATCATTTATATAGCACATTTAAAACAACAGCTGTTAAGAGAAAGTGCGTGGCAGTACAATAATATAACAAATTTACCATATAAGTTTAAATATTAAGACCCAACAATATTATTTATTATTATTATTTTATAGAAACTTTATTTGTCCCCAGGGGGCAATTCAATTTTCGCATATCCCAGTTGGGGTCAGAGCGCAGGGTCAGCCATGGTACAGCACCCCAAGAGCAGGAAGGGTTAAGGGCCTTGCTCAAGGGCCCAACAATGGGCACATTGGGGTTTGATCCTCTGACCTTCCGATCAGTAGCCCAGGGACTTAACCATTGCGCCACCACTGCCCCACATTATGTGAATTTACCTGAGTAATCTAAATATTATGGTACCTACAGTATATATAATACACATTAACCTAAATAAATCAAATGTTAAGGTTAAGAACTTACAATATTATATACTATAATAAACTACCCAACTAAATTACATGTTAATGTTAGGATATACACAATTATACCTGGAAAACCCTACAAATAGGGTCCCAGCAGCTCAATTTAGCCTTGGGGC